>JNDT01002290.1:0-54700 GCA_000697055.1 Saksenaea vasiformis B4078 | reverse complement strand
GGGTCCCGCATTCGCAGCGGTGATACGGTCAGGGCGACAGAAAGCGCTTGGCCTTCCACCTCCGTCCCAAATAGAATGTGCAATGTAAAACATATTTTTACTGGCATTAACGTCGCGATTCCACAACATTCCACAGTTTTTACAATCTTGAATGCCGTGATGCTTGACATTGTCAGCCGTAGTCATATTCTGCATGTTCCTTGTTTTACATTGATGGCAAACCTATTGATTATGTCAGATAAAAATATTAGATGGGTGATAAGTACTTACCTGTGAGGTATAATATTCGTCAATTTCTAAAACCAATGCTTCACCACGGGCTTCTCGTCTCTTTAAGCTTCCCCATAACTTGTTGACTGCTGCTTTACGATGTCCCTTGTAGCGACAGTTGTTCCCAAACATGCCAGTCCCAAAGACAAGCAAAGGCATTCTTCCATCGTTGCATGGATTTGACTTCGCTGCTTTCCATCTCCTTTTGCGGCACGTCATATTGACCGTGGAGCGTACAGCAGATATCGGCTGCTCTGAAATCCTGTCATTACACAACGTTTAGCAACCGTTGACTTAATATTTAACAATTTTTCATGTCCCACCAGCCACTGGTTTTCCTCTTGTATTTCTTGCGTTGCTCACGATTCTTTTTCCTTTTCTTCCTGTTTGTACTTCGATGTTTCCGTTTTCGACGGTTGTATTTTTTTTCCCCCGTTTATCAGTATATTTGCTAGCTCTTCTACCGCTCTATGTTTGCCTTGGTTATTATGAAATCTTCTTTCCCGGTCTTGTTGTCCATAGAAATCGAAAATTTGATTGTTGTGTATGAAGAAGTAACTGACTCTTTCGTGATACCGACCAATGTCCGACATTTTCCCGGTTGGGAAGTTCGTCTCGATAACCTCAATACCGACCAGCTTTTTCTGTTTTTGCAGTTGCCTGTTTCTTTGCGGAGAGCCAGTCATACTGTAATACTGTTTCGAAGAGCAACGGCGAACTTCATGCTCTGTCTCACCTGCGCCGTATGATGCGGTAAAGAGATCTCTCACACCAGGATCTATCGCGCCACGCGGTAATATCTGTCGACTTCCTCCGTGGTAAAGTCCTCCAATTCGAGCTCTAACTGCCTTCGGCTTGGCACTGCGAGCAAATTGGAATACTACACTAAATCCGTCTGTAGATGTCTGGTTCGTGAATATACCGCAGTTCATGCTAAATGTAATGCTTAGCCCCATATCATTGTCACTTGATAATTTCCTGACCTGCGAAAACCGTATTTGTCCAAGTCGAACACTGTATTGAACAATCGCAAATTCCCATCATAGTCGTCGGTATTGCTGCGGATGTGAAGTAGTGACTTCATTGCCTTTGCGTTAAGTGTAACGAAGCAAAAGTGAAAAGAAGGTTGTGGAGCTAAGGAGAATAACCTAGGTGATGTCTCTGAGTCCTCATCGTCGCTTTGCTGGTGTTCTTGCTCGTATTCCTTCAATATAGCATACAACACCGGGGTGCACGTTCCAGGTTGTTCCGATAAGGACTCGAGTGTACATACGCTGGGCATGAATGGCGCAAGAAAGTCGCGGACTTGAACGACTGCCAAGAACAACTCGAGGGAGATATTCCCCATGTTTGTTGGCCAACTCAGCTCACCATTAGTAAGGTCCTCGTACATATAGTCATAAGCTATTTGACTGGCAGATGACTTTGATAAGTCCTATAATAGAAAATAAGAATGTCAATGCGACAGATAATTGACTTCTGTAAAACTTACCGGAACGAGTTTTTGCAGTCTGTGTATGATAAAGCCACAAACGCTTTGTTGAAAATTCTCGACCATGTCATTGGTGTATGACTCCTGTAAAGTGGAGCAAGCTGCCGCGAGGGCATCGCTGTAACTGCTAAATTCATTCCGCGGGAAGACAATACCAGGATGACGCTGACGAAATTCATTCCAATAACGAAGTACGTTCTCAGGCATGTGTGGATTATCGTTCGAAACCGTAACATCCATGACTAGCTGAGCGATAGAGTACCAAAAGGACTGCGAGTAAACGTATGTAGGTATTGTTGCCTGTCCATGTGTAATAATGTACGCGTTGACGTATAACTGCGCGCGTACAATTACGTTTCGAATAAACGTTGACATTGCTTCAATCCGACTTTGTAAACTATCTGCAAATTCTGGGCGTGCAATGCTTGAAAGCGGTAACTTCCGCGAAAAGCGCTCGTGGTTGTTGCCAAGACTTGTTTTCAGGGTTTATTTTATGGATGGCTTATGGCCTGGACACTGAGCAGAACGTGCAGATGCGTGTTCCAGAGATCCACACGATGTAGAGTTGCTCTGCCTACGAAGGGGATTGGCGTTTGCAGCATCCTTAGTCAGACGTCCTTTTTTCTTCCTGATTTTTTCGTCTTCAGTGCTGATTTGTGTCGCCTTACGTTTGCCAGCTAGATCAGAGCGCAAAACCAATGAGAAAGTCAAAAGCTGTTGATCAAGCTACTAACCACGCTTGCTGGATTCGTTGAAAGGACATTTTTTGTTGGTTCTCATCTTGTGACCAGTTTGACCGCAATCACGGCATACAACTTTGACTTTATTTACATGCATATGCTATATAGTCTGATGACATACCTTTACTGACAGCTTCCTCTTGTTTTTGTTTTCTTTTTCTACTTTTCTGAACGCTGTGTATAGTAATGGCGGATAAACAATGATGCTTGCTGAAATAAACAGAGCCGAGAGCAGTTCAATGAAGTCGTACATATCTGAAAGCATCATGATTAAAAAAAGAAAAGCTGAAGAGAATAGGTGAGGAAAAAAGATAGTCTTCTGAATTTTGCTCCCGGTTTTTGCTTTTGACAACATTTTGTATCTCACATGCAGTCGCCTTCTCGTTAGGAGCAGAACAGTAGAATGGATGTCAATTGCTCATTGTTGAATAAATAATTATGTTTTGTCGATGTAATACAAAGATCATGGAATACACAGTAAGCCTCACCTGTTGTTAATGGAGCTGATTCCGAGAAGTTAAATGGATCATGCAGAGAGCAGAATGATTACCAGTTAAAGCAATCTGATCTCGTCATCTTGTCTACTGGCTCAAATTCAATCCATAACTTATTCATCTGCTTTGAGTTGGTTTTTCCTAATACCGGCTTTTAACTCTGGCAAGATGTCTTCAATAACATCGCAGCACTTATTCCAGTTTCTTCAAGGATATATCTATTACTCCAGCCTCAGATATGGTGCCTAATGCAGTAATCATAACTCTCTTTCCAGTTGGTATAGTGCTTTTCGCTGCAGTTCCGTTCACAGAACGACCAAAATTTCTTTGAGTACGCAAGCTGAAACCAGCTTCATCGATAAAGACGCAATTCTTAGTGGAGTCCAAGTCTTGCATCTTTTCCCCGTTCTGCAACTTTCTCTTTTCGCAAAGCTATCACACCGTCATAGTTCCTTGCTGCAGGAACCTCTTTCAAGCTTTTGAACGTCACATGACATTTATTGACTAAGTCTTCAGTCGTCTCATACAGTACCCCCCCCGGCTAAAATCAAGTCCTTGGTTTCTTGCAAATTATTTGAATATCACGGGGGTTGACCTTGCTGAGGATGTGTGACAAAGTCATCTGAGTATGAACTAGGCTGTGAGTCATGAGGTACTCATACAGACACCATCAAGAGCAGCTCTTACATACAATAATGAGTCATTATATAGCAACCTTTTACAGTTTTATGAATACTGCGTAGTTATTAGTCATAATTAGTGACTTTGTTAATGAAATATACAAGAAGAAAATGAGGAAGACAATGTGCTTGAAGTTATGGAAGAAAGACTGACTCTCACTAAGAGACCAACCATTACATATTGACACCGTGATTGATTTCCTTGACGAAGAAAAGCATGGAAGTGTTGTAGATGATCTCCGAAAAATACGAGATAGATTGCGAGACCAATGCATCATGAGACAAACGTCTATTACGTCGTATTTTGCAGGCAATCGACCAGCATTGAGTGGTTTAGAAGCAATAAATTCCCCCCCCCGATAGTGGGTTCAGCCCTCTTTATAAACTTGAACTTGATTTTACTGAGGATTTGAAAATCTACACTATGTTTTCTGGCCGTTCCCGCGAAATTTCTTGAAAAGAACGGGGTTTGAAATTAGAGGGTTTTGATTTACCGGGGGCCTACTGTATAAGCTCCTTTGTATAGCAGTCAGGATAGAGCGGGATTTCTGTCGATATAATCTGCAAGAAACTGGAACTGCGCTTCAGTCAGCGTCCCATAATATCTAGTACGAGAATTTCTCTGAGCAACAGGGCGCCACTGTTCTTCATCCCGGTTGTATGTTTCGATATAGTGTTGAGCGGTTCGCAGATCTATGCCTGTGATAAGCGCTGCTGTCTTTGCTGTTCGTCCTTCTTCAATCACCAAATCAAACGTCTTTGCCATTTGCTGCGGGGGGTTTTCTATAGGAAGCTCTCGTTCTAGCTTTATTCTCACGCTACACACATAGTCACGTCTGGAAAGTGGACAAAGCCTATTAAGCTTTCATCTCCGTTATCATCAGCAAACAATGAGGCCTCTGTCAATGTACGCATTCGCATAAAGTTGAAGTTTACATGGCTATATCTTTCCCGTCATCTTTCAGTCAAAACGGCTGGATTTGAACGAGAGAGTTCTTCCCAGGCGCTTTGTGTATCACCCTCAGGCATATCAACGAGGTGATATCATTTACATTCTATGAAGCGCCATCAGCCTCCATGTATTCACGTGTATCGTTCATATCGAAGAAGTAAAAGATGAGTTTGCTACCATTATCCTTCGAGAGGTGGATCGTGAGATTGTGTTACCATCTTTCCTTATTTATTTCCAGAGGGAAAATAAATAGCTATTGGTACACGAAACTAAACTACACCATCGAACGAAACGAGAGAGAGCGAGCGAAAATGGTGGGAGGGCGGGACAATCTCTGGATCTATGATACTCTTGGATAATGGTCTTAGGTGGTCGGCCTATGGCCTCCACCAAAATCAACATTGCAAACCGTGGAGTTCATACAATGCAAAAACCTCGGAGCACTGGCGCAAAATTCATTACCAGCCGGCGCAAAGTCACACGCAAAACACAGTAGCAGAATCCCCATCGAGATTTTTATTACCTAAGTTCTTCTGCTTCTTGGCATGGGAAGATGCGGGTGCAAATCCTCAAAAATGGCTTGAAGTCCATATTCTCCTAAGCTCTCTTCCTACTTCTCATTACGTGACAACTGGCGACATCGAAACATTTCGGCTCTATTAAAGAGTAGCAACTGCTTCGACAGCGCGTTGGTGGCATTAATTCTTGCGCTGGGGAGTGGCCTTTTTACAGAACCTAAACTCCAACAATGTTCCATTTCTTTACGTGTTCTAGCTGTCGGTGTGAAATACTTCTCGATCAGGTCCCTCCGTTTTCATTAGTAGATTCTTGTTCTGCTGCGTTCTTGTACTTCCCGCTTGTGTTCGACTGTTGTCGACCCTCGTGGCTCACAAGTAAATTTCCTTAATTATTCAAGCACATCCTTCCTCTATCCACCCTGCTGAAGAATTCGTTTGCTATGTACGGAAGTTCTATACACATTTTCTGTTCTCGCGACGCCCACATGTGGCCTTATTTTCCACCACGATGTTGAATTAACCTTCGGGTTAGCTGTCATTTATTTGCTGACCATCAATTACTGCTTATTGAATGGCGATATACTCTATTCTAAATATGTTCTGCGTCCATGAAGGAATCAGGTTTGCGCTGAGAAAGAATGAGATATGTGTAGTTAGGATATCATTTATGAGAAGAAGTAAAAAATGCACTTACGTGAAACTTGATTCGCCATATGCACAAAATTTATCATAATAGCATAAAGAACCATTCACGATAAGCACACGTTCGATGATACTCTGTTATCTCACCGTTGGTGTAATCCCGACGCGTGGGTAAGGGACCGCGGCGCATCCTATCCGGGTGGCACGCGGTATGATTACCAATACTTTTGAAAAAACAGTAAAAATTGAAAAAAAAATTGTCAGTATGAAATTGCTCAGTCAATACAAAGATAAGCACTTGCAGACATCTTATTCCCATCCAGGGTGTACCCACTCAGTGAGGAGGGGCTGGTGCTCTCCTGGGGCGAAAAGAGGAAGAAAGAAAGCCTGCGCAGAATGAAATTAAATGTATGACGATGGTTGAAAGAGCAGCGGCACTTACAAAAGAGGGGAAAAAATAGGGAAAAGCAGCAAAGAAGAAGACGGACTGGCGGCGCCTGTGCAGGTTGAAATTAGTATGTGATGACCATTGGGAGAGCTGCGGTACTTACAAAATGATGAAGAAAGAAAAGAAAAAGAAGTAAGTGGGAGCGCTACGGGAACAACAGCACACCTCAACCAACTCGAACTATCAACCACACAGTTAATCCATATAAATGGATTACTTCAGCATTACATACCGAAGAAATCAAGCAAAAATAAGCAAAAGGTAAAGAAGAGAAAAGGGCAACATTTGCTGGACTGCTTATAAAGGAGCCATCTGAAACATGTCCTCCAACTTCATTGAATCCTTCACATTCTGTTTATCCAAGACAATGACATTCAAGTACAGAGTCACGCTGTGTCCTTTCAGTTCACACACGATTAAAGGGCCATAACAGTGAAATGAACATGATATGGAGTGCGCGCAAATATGCGTTTTCTATGAACGCAGGGTTTCCCAACCAGACACGCATTTTCATTATGATTGAGAGCGTCCAAGTTGAGTCCGCACAAATCCACCCTCATTAAACACGTCAAACAGATATGGGAAAACGCCAATGCAACGGATAAATCAATTCGTTAATGCTATCTATATCAATTTTACGTCCACCGAGAACAATGTCAGTTGACCGTTCGATTGCATATCCAATAGTTCTTAGCGCGATTTGGACTCAATAAACTGCATGATGCTTGGAGACAACCGCACCGAGGAAATGGCGGTTTTTGAATTATCAGTCCCAAAATGACTGCGTCTGGCTGAAGATCAAGCGCAAAACTCTTTTCGACTCCATGACAGAACCAAGCAATGCAGGCATCATCCAAGTAGGCGAGGAACGCTGGATCCCTGCTTCTCGTCGACCTGATGGAACCATTCGTAAAGAAAGAAAAGTAAGACCTGGATTTGTTCCCTTGGAGGACGTCCAACGGTACTCGAATGCACGCCTCCAACCAAAGTCAGAGAATCAATACCCACCAGGCTACGTTCCAAAAAAGAAACCTGAGGTTCCCGGTAGCAAACCCAAGGCAAAGAAGAAAGAGACGACTAAGCAAGAATCACCAAAGCCAGAACAATCCGCTACCTCTGAGAAACAAGAGAAAGAAGCGCAAAAACAAGAACAGTCTCCTGCTTCCGAAAAAACTCCTGAAGAGAAGAAAATCAAGGCTTTGCAGAAAAAGATCCGACAGATTACAGAGCTAGAGCAAAAGTTAATCAAGGGTGAACAATTGAATGCTGAGCAGCATGCCAAGATCAAAAAAGGAACATCACTGAGGGAGGAACTGGCTAAACTGTCGTTATCATAGAATAAAACACATCAACGTATTTATTACAGTGGTTTAGCAAGATTATAGTTAACATCAAGTTGAGCAAATATCGCTGGCAATTGCTGAAGTCAACGAACAGAGAAATCAGCTAAACAAGTTAAAAAACGTAAATCGTGCAATTAGGATGTAGAATGCCTCTAAAGTACTATTTATAAAATGCAGAAATGTTTCTCGATGCATGATGTTGAATATCAGGTTTCGTGCTGTAAAATAGAATTATATACTACTATTACTCAGCATCCACCAGGGCGGAATACCTAACCTCCCTTCAAGCTGATCATCGTGGATCATAGTCAGTCCTTGACTATCGTTATCTAGTTGAAAGTTCGTGTTCTCCCACTTGTCGCCAAGCTCAGCCATGTGTTGGGCCAGCCATTCTTGATCCGTACTGTTTAATTTGGCGGAAGCAGCAAAAGCATCTTGCGCCATGTATGCCAATGGTCTCAATCTCGCTTTGACAAACGCAGCGTCCGACGGAGGTAACTCAGAAAGTGTTGTGACATGTTTTTGAAGATGTGCCACCACCGCATGGGATATTTGTCCACCGTTTTTGGCTCGATAATGCCAGATATCCTTCCCGGCGCCCATGTTTTGGATTCCCCTAGTAAGTAACGTCCAGTATTGTAGATTTAAGGTCTCAAAATGGAGAAGAACTCGCCAGGCAGATTGTGCAGAGCTCGATTGTATCCGTCCTTTCGTCGAGAGTTCTTCAAAAGGTTGGGATCCATCTTCGCGGAACTGCTTTCCAATTCGCATGCGGCAACGATTGGCAACTCTTAAGAACAACCTTACATCGTCTGTAAAGGCGGCCAATGCGGTCACCTGAAGATCGTAAAGCACGCCGCGATGGTCCGTCATCTGCGCGAGATGGATCCCGGTAGGAGAAGTGACGAGATGATCGAGGAACTCTGCAGCGATTGCCTGTAAGCTCAGATACTCCTTATGGGTCAATGCTTGTGCGCGACGTAACATCCGAATACAGTCTAACAACGACGAGATGTCGGTCTTGGTAAGATCGGACGTATTCAGTATCGTGTGATCCATGTATTTCGACATTGCACGTGGAGCTCGCCCGAGACTAGGAAACGAGTAACCTTGGTCGGACAGAAAATCCAACAAATGGGTGTCATCAGGAGCCTGTCGTCCTGAATCATATTTGTCGTCATCGGGTACAGCTGTCTCGCGCAGAAAATGAACCCGAATTAGATTTGCAGCCCACAGTCCGTACTGCTCGTTCCCCAAGAAGTAGTTAGCCATCGTTAAGATAGAAACGTTTTGAGATAATGGTCCTAGATTTTCAATGCCTTCCTTCTTTGATGAATGTGACAGCGATGCTTCTTGCTCCTGGCTCACATTTTCTGCCGTGGGATACTGTGTCTGGATCCAAAACAGAATCGCGTCTGCCCGTTCTGCTAGGTGTTGCATCGCTGTAACCACTGCTGGATCTTTACCCCAATAAGCATATCGGGTTTGCGACATGCCTTTTTCGTCGTACAGGAATAGCTTATCCTGGCGGAATGTACGTCGGGCAATAGACTCATCAAGTCTGTCTAACGACGACTGAATCGCCAATAGACGATTAAATGCACGTATAGAAGAAGCCTCTTTTTTGTTCTCCTCCTGCTGTGGGTTTCCAGAAAACAGCCGAAATACCCAACCAATGGTGCGGAAATTACCCTTATCTTCACTGTAGGATCGCTCAGTCGCCTCCCATGGTACAGTTGGTCGATTGAGTCGCCGATTTTCTAAAGCTCCCAGTCGCCAGAGTAGTTCCAGCTAGATTTCCATCTTATTATCCGCAATTCTACCCGAGGTGTGCTGCTTCCTCTTACCTTGCTTCGTCTACCGTAGCGCATATTCAAGTTATATTCTTCACTTGCATCATATCGGAATATGATTTGTGGCTCTTCGGGTGTTTTGGGTCGTTCATCCGTGCCAGTCAGCAGCACGGAGTTATCAAGTAAGCGTGTCATGGGCACAACAAAATATTTGAAGTTGTTGCCATGTTTGTCCAATTGATTTTTGATTTCTTCAAAACCATTTTTGCTGATATAGCAGTTACCGTCAAATGGCATTATCCAACGCGCATTGGTAAGAGAACGAGCATGTCGGATAGCAGTATTTCGACCTCCGTTCTAACGGATAAGTTAGTGACATTCAGTCGCAGAAAAGAGAAAGCTATCCACAGTCATACATTGTTCATCGCGTACAAATTCTTGTCATGATAGGTGTAATCGAGAGCTCGCAGCTTGGAGACCTTAGAATAACGTCGGTAATCATCTGAGTGTAAATAATCTGCTTCGGGAAAGTCTTCCAATCGAAAATCCAATTGTTGGTACTCATGTTCCACAAAAGGCACGCTAATGAACTCCATTTGATATTTGTTCAGCAATTGGATAATCGCCGCCTCGTTTTTTGGATCACTGATGCGGTTCAATAGGAAGACTTTACGTGTATTCGGGAATTTGGGCTCATGTTCCAAAATAAACTGAAGGTTGGACAGGGTTTGACCTTCTTTATGACGTGGAGGGAGATCGTTACCAAGGATACGATAGAGAATAATTTGATCACGCTGTGGATCAAGCGTAGAAGCAAGGTGTGCTGGGCCGGTACTGCTACTTGTATTGCTTACGAACTGGAAAAAGGGAATGTAACTTGCAAGAAACAAAAAGGAAGCGAGGATCATCAGCAATTTGAACCAACGAGCCTTATGTTTGTACTTCTTGCGGTACAGATACAGAAATTTGTATGGTTCGAGCGTTTTATCCTTGACAGACCAGAACGGCGTTTTTTCTCGTCGAGGCGACTGTGCCTGAGGAATTTCGAGGGAGATGATATCAGATGACAGATGAGGTACACCGGCAGCTCCCATTATCCTGTATTTCGGGTGGTGCTTGTAATTAGGTGATGTGGGTGACGGAGACTTGCTTTTTACATCATGTTTTAAAAGTGGAGGTGACATGCTTCCAAACCCATAGTTTGTGGCTAATGCCATTGCCGCAAGGTCTAAAAATACAGCGGAAACGAGGTCACAAGGAGTCCAGACCTGGAGCAACTGGCTTCCCCTTTTCTGTAGCTCTTTTCTTTTCGCTCTGCTTTTTCATTAACGTCTCCTCTTCCGGTGAAGGGGTTTCCGAGTAAAAATAAGGGTTATTCTATTTTATTTTTATTACCCTGCATTGTCTGGAGAGGTAGGAAAAAGCCATTATTCCCCCAAACCATAACCTTCCCTATTGTTAGTCAACCTACTGTTTGAGATTTTGATGCTTATAAGGATCATACCAGTGTTTAGGACTTATAGGCATCTTTAACACATGTCTTTTAATGTGGACGTTTTCTATATCTATGGGGTAGTTAGGTGTCTGGCTTTTGAAGCATTTGACTATTAGCAATAAGATTTCCCATGCAGGGAATCAGTGATACAGATTACGAAAATTCAGCTTTGCTACCTGCAGGAACCTAGACAAAGATATCATGAGAACAAACATAGTGGCTTAAACTGTATCAGAAGCGAATGTTTCTAAGGATAGGACTTTGAGAAGTCAAAAATCGAGACGTTGTTGTACACAAAACTATATCTTTTCTGAGAGTATGACCGTCCACGTTCTGTACTACTACCATTGTAAGTTTTTAACGGCGACCAATATTCTGTTAGCTACGTGGAACCAAGAAGCATATCAGTTCAATGAAGATAGACTACACTGTCGCAACGTACCGCGAAACTGCAAAATGATAGATAGAATCGTTTAAAGTTGGCAAATAATGCAGATCACGGCACCAAACAAACGGTACACTGGTAAGGTCATATTTGGTAAATAGCAGCATCAACGATGCCACCACTCCTAGACATGTTGTAATGTCGAATTATGTTTGCAACTAAGATAACACTGCAGTCCAGTCTAATTTACAATCGTTCCTCCTAGAATTTAGTTTTTTGTGGCAATAACGTTGTTGACAGTAAGTTGAAATTGGAAACACGCCTAAACTTTGTTTATAAAAAAGAATAATCGTGTAAATGTCTTTCTAATGTTAATAGAATTCTCTAATGTTTAATTGAGCCCAGCAAAATCTGCACGGAGTGCCTCGATTGCGGACTTTGTTCCGAAAATCAATCCTACGATACCCATTAATACAACAAAAAATCCCAGTACAAGTTCGTATATCGGTTTGTTTCTAAGTCCTGTAAGTTTGTAATAAAAGATCACGGGAAAGATGAAGACAAGAGCACAGTTGGAGAAGGCACCAAGCAAAGCCATGAAATCGCCGAAAAATGGGACAAAAATAGCAATCACTGCAGTCACAACAACTAGAGCGCCACGGAGCATAAATCGCAGTAAATGCTCAACCATCCGAGAGTGATTGAACGAGGAGATACCGAAGAGCTTTTCCAGATCAAGCGCAAAAGATGTCATAAGAATTGGTGCGGCAAGGATAACGTGGATGGTCATAATAACAGCCGCGGCTACCTTCGCTGATCCATCCGGCAACTTGTCGTAGATGGGTGATACTGATTGGTCACCATACACATAATAGCCAGGTATAGCGGTCAGGAAATAAAGAGCGACACAGGTTGTTAATCCAGAAACGACGACTTTGTTCCAATTCTCGGGGTGCCGCATACCCGCTTCAACGTGAGCATAGACCGGATTGCCACCTGGTATCCACTGGGTGAGCCGCATGAGACAAAAGGAAAAGGAGAGCTACTTACCGAAACTAAATGCAATCGAACTAAGGGCAATTGGAAATTGATCCCAAATTACTGAATCATAATGAGGTGTTGGGATATGTGCTTTGTGTTCCAGAGCCTTGACGAGTACAATCAATATTGTCACGACAGTGGCAAGCATACCAAAGGCGCTAAGGACACCAATTTCTTTCAGTGATTTGAAACCAATGAAAGGGATGGCAACAATGGCTGAGCAAATGATAACCCAGATCGGGAAAGTTAGTTCACCAGAGGTACCCTTGAGGATGTTATGCAGATTTTGGCCAGCCAGCAGCACGTAAAGTACAGGTACACCAATCAGTGTGACTGCAGTGAAAAAAAAGGCAACCCAGCCACCAATGCGGCCAAAGGCTGCTTCAGCGACCTCTTGATAGGATGACAGACGAGTCTGACCGTTATAATACAGCGATCGTACAAGAATAACACCCGAATCTAGTTTTAGTTGAAAGTAAAATGTCGATAAATAAAGCCGAAAAAAAAAAACGGACGAAAAAGAAAGCGATGAGTACGAGATGGATTCGGATGATGCTGCTGACTTACAGGTCGAGAAGATCCAGCTTAGGCCAAGAATAAGTAAGCCTGTCAAAATTAAGTTAATCATTTTTGTTGCAATTTGCTATGTATCGTTTACCTATCCATCCGCCCTGTTTGAGAGCATATGGCAAACTGAGAGCACCCATGCCTGCGACAACGCAAACAACATTGAAGTATGCCAGAAAAGCAGATCCTTGAGCTTCTCGTTCGATACCATGACTAAATTTGATCGATTGTTCAACTATAAAGATGTTCTGTTGGTTATCTGGTCGCCGTTTGTTGCTATTTTGCTTTTACCGCTTGAGATCTCTCGCAGAGAGGCAGCGTCTTTAAAAGAGCCGGAGGGTGTAAGAGCCTTTTCAGGCTTATAATCTTTAACGCTCATAAATTAAGGTGCTTATACATGGAGACCGAACTTAATCGGTCAAGTAAATGGAGGAGTGGGGAAAAGAGGTTCAGTAAGAAGTCGGGATGAAAAAAAAATTATATATATATAAGACGCGTTGTGAATCATTTTCTTTACAGTGCGGTTCGTCCATTGGTCACAGCGGCGATCCAAATTTAAGACCTTTTTTCCACATGGAACGGTCAAGGTTGAGTCAACCGTGAGAAAAAAAGGACACTAAACAACAGAATGTGCGAAAACCGAGGTGCTGGATAGGTACAGTCTATATACGAAAACGGTAACAAATAAAATTTCACCAAGTCTGTTTTCTACTAATGACTTCACGGCCGAAACAACTTCATCATTACGTCGGGGGTCAGCGGAACACCAGGGATTTTTTTACCAACTTGATCACATGCTACTTCAATTTCTTTTTGACTTTCTTCGGTTTCTTCCATTGGTCCTTCCTATTCTTCGAACCTTGTCTGACTTACAACTAGATGATTGGGACCCTGTGCCTATGATAAAATTCCCTATTTGTTAAAACCGTTTATATTGATTCAATGATCATTTCACTGGTTAACTTTCCTGAGAAACATGAGAAATAAAGAGTGAACATGGCGCCGAAAGAACTTTAATAGTGCATGATAGTTAACTTACTGTAATTGGTGAGCATGAACTTTGTAGCGAGCTGAGAAAGAATATGATGAAAATAGCGTTTCGAATGCCAAGTTGGTCAAACAGAACGAGATTCCTCTTGTAACCTCTGCTAACGAACTGTGACTCGGGACACAGCAGCCAAATCCGATCCATGACACATAAAGTTTGTATCGTATTGCCACTTAGAATCATATGCTACATATCAGGAACAGTGGTTTCTCTCCCTAATACGCAGCAGAAGTGGCTTAGATTTCATCTGGACACGACAGGGTGGCCAAAAGTTAAATGTTTTGCCAGTGAGGGGGGAAGGGGTTGACAATAATCAACAGCCATTAATGATTGTTAACGGAAAGAAGTGGGCATGTGGTAGGTCTTTGCCATTTTCTTAATTATATTATTGATTAACGTAAGAGCTTGGCTTTATCAGAAACTTGCGTCAAGGTACAAAAGACGTAGACCTGATTTGGATTCATCATCTGATTCACGAACAGGGTCATCGTGCATCGCGATGCAGCCATAGTGACCGACCGCTGATAGAAATTCAAAAGAAAGGAAGACCAGCTACTCAATGTAAACGCTGTCGAGAATTAAGAATTGTTCGCCAATTACACGTCAAGTGTGATTGTAACAATAAGACAGGTACTTTCTACCGTCTCCGAGCAAGTTTCTTACTGGTGTTACCTAGGCCGATCACCGAGCGTACGGTCGAAAAAGAAGACAACAGGTATAGGGTTCGCGAATACAGCAAAGTAATTGAATCTTCTTCTCTTCTCTCCTATATTAGAACTGAAACAATCGAGAAAATTGTCATCTGATATGGTCAAAAGTCCATTACGAGCGATTGCACCAAAACCAGATATTCTACCGATCGACAATAACAATGACGATATAGCGTTTTCACAGCACGACTCTTCATCGGAACATGAACAAGAGATTAACCATTTATCAACGCCACAACAAGAAAAGGCATCTCCACAACAGCAGCTGCTTCAACAATCACCATCGCCACCAACATCCTGTTGCTCACCAAACACTCCTGACTTATCCAAACCCTCCTCATCTTGCTGTGGGACAAATAATTGTTCTAGTGTGTTGACGACTGTACCACCTGTACCATGTTGTTCATCGGAAAAGGTGAATGAGCACGGTGAAAGAATTCGTGTCGTTACATGTCGGTGTGGCGATTCGTGTGCATGCGTGGGCTGCGATGCTCATCCATCAAGAGCTATGAAAGGGAAAAAGGATCCGTATACTGGTTTCGCTGCCGAAGAGTTCAATGCTCGACGTCGCCTGTCGATTGCTGCGATTTGTTCACCTGCGGATGCACCAGCACCAAAGCATTTGATGGAATCTGAGCAACCAACCGCTGTCTTAGCTGAGGATGGATCATTATTATGCGGATGTGGATGCGCACAGTCATTTGATTCCTGTTCAACATGTTTCCGCGATCTTTGTCAAGGTAAACTACTTGCAGTTAAGATGAATGCTGTTACTTATCTGTCGCTCTAGGATATTATACCTTATCTCGTTAGTCTAGCATTTTTTCTATCATTTATTATGTACATACAGCAGCCTTACCGCATCATTTTCTCAACATATTAACAGGTATTCCTCTATGATGATGATTATTTTTATTCTCCAGTCATGATTATTATGGATGCAGCGCAAAAGAAAGTAATACTCCTTAACGCACGAGTTCTTTTTTAATGAACAAAAAGGCAAGTCAAGGTGAGGGGTTAGTGAGGGATGAAGAAGGGCAAATTGGATCAATGTTACTGTATGGAATCTTTGGTCTATACACATGCTATGGGATATGCGGATCTGCAGAACGACGCAGTGGTATGTCATGTTGACTCAAGGCGCTTCCAGGACGTGAAGGGATGTCGCTTCGCGGTACAGTCATGGCACCGGCAGCAACTGGGTTACCGAGGTTCATGAACTGTTGTTGTTGCTGCTGTTGGTAGGGATACGGGTAAACCGGTTGTGGTCCAGGGGTTGATGCGCGATAGGCCGGGTTGGCACCGGCATATTCGGTGGGGTAACCATAGCCACTGGGTATATGAGATCGACGATCGCCTGCCGGTCCACCGGAAGATGGTGGACGCTGATAGTTGCTAGGCATGTCGAGGTAGCCATGCGTAGAGACTGGTCTCTGACTTTTGCGCTTCATTCCCTGCTGTTGCAACTGCTGGAAACTGATGTTATGCGAACCAGGCTCAGGCAACTTGGCAAGCAATCCTTCGATCTTAACATTAGAAGTGTTCAACTTTGGCTTCTGGCGTTTCGCATCAGCCTTTTCTTGCTCTAATTGTTTCAGCAGATCCATGCCCGACATGCTGACGCGCTGATGTGGAGAATGTGGTCTAAGTAAATGAGAAGACGAGGATTTGGAAGGATGAGGCTGCTGCTGTTGCTGCTGGTACTGGAACTGGGCTAGCTGTGCTTGATGATACTGCTGCATCTGTTGCAATTGCTGAAGATGGCTGCCCTCGGGTAAGCCTAGCAGTGCAGGGCCCCGCATATGTTGACCTAGTACCTCATTGTCATCGTCATCATCTTGATTGGTATTACAATGAGTTTCATCTTCCGCTGCCGAAAGCGGAGCAATGAACGATCCACCTGAGGGATCCTGATAGCTTGCTCTTTGAGAAGGTCGATGAATCTGACTGCTTGAACCCGTCCCTTGAATTTTATACATGGATTTTTTGTCATATTCAGCCTCGTCATTGTACTCTGTAATGCAATGTTCGTTTAGACAGTCGACCATCCGATTTTTTTTAAGATCGAAGCTTCAGTAGCTTACCATCATCACTGTCCTCGTCATCACTAGGCAATGGCCGGGTTTTTCGGATAGGTTTAGACGGGGTTGAGATTCCAGAAGCCCGTCGCTGCTGAAGGTGACCGCGTGGCACGGAAGTCTTTTCGTCGTCGGAGCTCTCCTCTTCTTCTTCTTCCTCTTCGTCGTCATCCTCATCATCACTAGGTACGCATTGACGATTACGGTTACGGCTTCGTGGCACTTTATCTGCTAAGGAGTTAGGTTACGAAGTCAGCAAACTTGATTTACCCTTTGTCACAGTAATAGATGGCTCATTTAATAATGGTTTAGAAAGTAAGTAGGCGGAATCAGGAGTATCAAAGGACAGCCGAGCAAGATCAACGGCAACATTGTCAACTGAAGACATGATAACAAAAATGAATGAAAAGAAAAGAAAAGAAGGTGGATGAAAACAAAGAAGAGAGAAGAAGAAAAAAGATAGATACACACACACATCAATCTGCCATTTAAAGGAATTTTTGACGTGTAGCTTTGCCCCTTGAATTTAAAAATAGATTTGAGTGTCAAAATTTGGCAATGTATCCAATTTACACTAGAGTGGCGTACGGTTCCAGAACACACTGAGGACACGCGTAGTTGGAAAGAAGTGACGGTGTCACAGTGCATGCAGGGACCTCGTTTTGAATGGTAGATCATCAGCGCAGCGGCGGGGGGATCGGGAATCGTGAAAGTATCCTCCTTTCAGGAAACTAAAATATCAACAACGTCATCTAACCCCCTTCCCTGTAGTAAAAGCAACTGATAAATTTACTTTCTTTTTCCTTAGGGCCTAACTGTTAGAAAGCGGAAAAAAAAGTAAACAACTCGCCCGTGACACCTAATTTGAAGTAAACAGCGTCATTATTACCTTCCATTGCTGGTAAAAAGGCCGACCCAGGCGAACGTACCTAGTTGCATCGTTGATGAAGCAATCGCAACGCCGGATACTTTCCTTACAATATTGCTTGTCAGATGTTGTAGAAACCATCCGAATGTCAACGATGTACGCCTGGTACTTGGAAAACAGAGCCAGAATTCAACAGTTACGTGTAAACCCACTGAGTCTAGCCGGTCAATTATTGTCCGCATAGCCGCAGTCTATGGAAGTTTAAAATCCCAGGCAAATCAGTCAACTCTCAATGGTCTGCGAAGAGATAAATTAACATACAGACAGCGAATTAGTTTTGATGTCCAGACTTATTCTATATACACGCAGCATTGGCTGCGACCACACTGTATAAGGTGATTACAGTGAATATTTGGGAGTAGAAGATCGATTCTTTTCTTTCATTTGATAAAGTAGCAGAGCTCACCGAACCTTACGTAAGACGAGTCGGGGCTCCGACTCGGTACCTCCATGGACAAGGAAACGTTTTAGTTAAGATTGAGTAATGCTCTGTCACTGGCGCGTTCGATCAAAGAGTAACGAAGGAAGTAATGTAAAAGAAAAGTACCATAGAAACCGAAGCAGTGTACCCTTTCTTTTTTTTTATGGATGCCAGAAAATGATTTGTATCTTATAGCAAGAACACGTTGGGCGAGGGATGCGATGATATTTGCAATATTATAACTATGTAGTATATTGAGTTCATTGTTGTCACACTAGTTCCTCACTGTTTCTACTGGGTTTTTCCCACAACTTTGCGTCTATTTGAAGATATTTAGCGTTACTTCCAGAAAAACTCTGCGCTTTGGAGTATGTATTTTTACGTTCATAGGATGCTATGATTTGCGTGTCATACTCTTCCACGTTACTCGTATATCACTGATAGTGTTCCATTTGTCTAATGCAAAACATGTGTCAGGGACAGAGTTTCATTGTCTCGTGCAAGGACGTGTTAACGATAAGACTCAATTATCCCGTGTTAAAGATGGAATTCTTTGTCTCCTGCAAAAGGCGTGACGATGATCAACCTTTTTTTACATCATGCCAAAGGGTGTGTTATCTCGCGCAGAAGGCGTGTCGGTGATAGGACACCATCATCTCATGCAAAAGGTGAACCAGTGATTGAGTTCTTTTGACTCATACAAAGGGTGTGTCAGAAACAGGACTCCGTCGTCTCATGCAAAAAGTGTGTGGAAGATTGGTTCCTTTTATCTCACACAAAAGGATGTCTTGGATAACGGAAAGCAATACATATTTAAGGGAGCACTTCTTTTTCTTTCTTTTTTCCTTTTTGTACATTTTTTCATCTTCTTTACCAACCCAACATACGGGAAACTATCTGAAAAACGAAAAACACGCAGCCTTGAAACGATGCAAAATCGTGTAACCGCACCAATCCCGTATGTCTGAGTTTGAATTCAGAAAGTGATCTTTGCGACAAGCACGATGTCTTACTGAAATTCGGAAACGATATATCCAGGCATCTCCCAAAGGAAGCATCTGACAAAAGCGGCACGGAAACTCTTTACGTTAAGCTTCTCATGGCAGTATCTAACGATAGATCTTGACCTGTATGCTCGAGATGTCCCAAACTGAGCGCATGGTGGTACCAATCGGCATCAGTATCGACGACCACAGCAAGTATCCGTGACCGGAATCAAGGCATACATCCGAAATCTTCGGGTGACTTTGGACATGAATCAAAAATACAACAAAATGGTAAGAAATTAAACAGATCGTATACTCGGGTCCTAACATATTACAGTTTATAGCCGCAAACAAGTAAAATAGCTTTCATACGGCACTGCGAGCCACATTATGGCTATTGGTAGGGATGTCTAATGCTACTGAAATAACATCGGCATCTAATTTAGTGGACCGCTGTGGCTTTGCACTAACTCTAGAAGAGACACGTGAAGCTGCTTGAAATCCTTTGAAAATGTCATTGAAGTTCCTTGATAGACGAAATACATCTACTGTGGGCATCTGATAGTCTCATCACCGACTTTTTTTTATCAATATTCAGTTATTTTGATTTCTTTCACAAAAATCACAGAAGAACTTTGAACTTGCTTTCAAACTTTCGGATAGTTGCCAACAATTTCTGACTCCCCCTGAAGTTTGAAACTATCAGAGGTCACTGCGATTATAGAGAATACCGCTGTAAATAGCAAAAACCTCTTTAATCCTGTAATATTGTGCGGGGAAATGGGACCAGGTAGACAATAATCTGGGGGCCTTAGTGTCGGCAACGCACAATCTCGCCGATCCACTGTAGGTGTACCCAAGACCAGAAGCGAGAAGGATTAAACCTGTATGAATCTCAGGCTTTGAACGCATCCTGATGCTATGCAACCATACATTAGACGAGATTAGATAATGATGCACAAGCGATACGAAGAGATACGTCCAGATAGCAAGTTGGAACAAGTATGCATGTAATCAGTTAGTCAGAATCCATGATGGATCCGCTTTGTACCGATTCTCAATTTTTTTTTGCTATACTCCTTTTTCTGTCATCATCTTTAACTATTATCTTAACTTGTAAGGTCGACACAGATTTTCTAAGTTTGTAGTCACCCGGAAGACTGTTTATTGAACAGACTTTTACGCTCCTCCCTCTATAGATCTTTCTCCTTCGCGTTTACCTTCTTTTCCCTTTGCTACAAAGGTTTTTTTCCATTCATTTTCTTCCAGACCGGGATAGAGCGGACATGCTTAGTTAGCCACGCGCTCACAGTCATTAAATTTAAATAAAGTTTTGATCAGACTTTTACGCTAAGAATCAAATATGCGTTCGTCAGTACATAAGTTGGCAACAAATTCATACACTACTTCCATCAACGCGGCCCCTCAATGGAAGAGAAATTCATATAGACTATTACAATGAACCATCGCAACACACCTTTGATTCAGAACTAAAGGTACCTGATTCTTTGCACAAAGATACGCTGCTCCTCACCGCAGGATTGCGGTAGTGTTGACGCAAAGTAATATTTGGATGACGTAAATGTGTGCTCAAAGCCCAGTATTTTCCTTCGACGACCCTTATTGCATCTCGAACAAAAGTTTCCTTGAAGGAAGAAGATTCATTCGTAGGCCAACCTGATCGCAGCCTTGTAGGCAAATGATATTAGACTGTACAATTTATGATGAATATTTGTTGCCAAAATTCTCGTCTTAATTCTCGATCTCTGGTAAAGCTCTCGTTAGGCATGCTTTGAGTGTGATCGACCCTTCAGTGATTTGCAAGGACACCCCTCTGTTGCGTTTTATCAAGCCGAATGTTCATGAAGATCCAGAGTTACTTCAAAACGAAGCTTGTCTGCTATTGTGTCTGTTTTTCCTCCACTGCGGCAGCATCAAGTTCAAGGAAATCTCTAGAACGCTTGTGTCGATTCAAACTTGACAAAAAGGCACAACCAAATCTAGAGATATTCCGATTGCGTTTGTGTCACACGTGGTTCCACATGTGTTATTCGTGGATTACATTAGAGGATTTGAACTTTAAGTTCGCGCGTTCATAGAACTTTTTCTTGTGTCTTACAGATGGAAATTTACATATATCACAGGTATGATTCTCTATTAGAGACTTGATACGTGCTTTCTAGCAGCAAAGCCGTTATCTTGCTTCCACATTTGAAAAGCGAAAATTTAAAGTTTTGTATCGCGATGCCTCATTCAACTAGATCACTGTGCCGGATTCAGCTTCTCAGAGACGTTCCTCCCTGACAGGAGTTGAGACTTTATCCAAGTAATGTATGATGTTCTCTTGTTTCGATTCGCAGATCTTTACGCGCTGTCCATTTTGTGCAGAGAATCATTTACTGTGACTACAATCTCTGATGGGGCCAGAGACACCTCCGGTCGATCATCGGGAGTTCGGACGTAACTATCGAATATAATGACGAGTCTAACTTTGTAGGCGACAGAGTTTGAGAAGCATTCTGCCGAAGAGGTTCGCCGTATAAGGAAACATGACATTTTCCTATTATGGAAGATACTTCTATAAGAAGGATGCTATGACACTTCGCTTATATTACAGCTGGGTAACATTGATCTATGCCAAATTATCGAACGTTCAAAAGGGATCTTGGCTGGTGCTACGTGTTAGTGCAGGGAAGGAAGTGATTTGGTCATGTCTTCTATTAGAACGGAAAATTAACTCAGTTTAGTCGATGATGCATACAACACTGCTAATGCATTCAATAAATAGATGAATTTGGTAATCCATTTACGCACTTTTACGAGGAATAAGATAATGATGTATATCGCTACTAGCACAAAAAGGAGACATATGCATGCATGACAATTAGGCAGTCAAATAAATATTGCCGCATCACTTGTGGTTGCAACGTTGGAGCAGATGTTGGCAAGGACATGTTAATATTCATATAATTGGTCAATTTTATTTTGCGCTGCAAGAAGAATTGACAGATAGGATATTGTAATCCTTTACTGAGGGCATTGGGAAGGCTTGGAATCCGTTCTAATTCTTCCAGCTACTTGAAGAAGTTCGCCATCTTGGCTATCCTCGTCCACCGACCAGACCATAACGCCTCCTAGATCCTCACAGAGGGCATGGTCCACCTTGATTCCGATGGACTCAGTGTCATCGTAAGAGATGAAAATCTTTGTCTCGGGATTGAACAACCATGGGGTCTTTGTGACATTATCCCATGTACGGACCCAGGGCGCTGCAGCAGTGGTGGGGGACGATAAGAGACCTTGAGAGCGCAGATGCCCATATTTCCAGACACCAGAGAGTCCTCCTGGGTCTTTCTGGCAGTATTGATCTTGCCACCATGCATCATCAGAGTCGCCCTTGGGAGCTCCCGACTTTTGCGGCTGATATTGAGAGCCGGTTTTCAGCATGTCGACGGTGGCCTCTAAAAAATGTGACACGAAGATGAATAATGATTGCCTTTCCGTTATGGGAACTCACGAGAGGAACGGCCATAGAATGCCAGTCCAGGAACAATCTTGCTGGGAGGTACACCTGCACGTTTCCAGTTTTCAATACCAGAAACAAAGCTATCAGCATCACCGTAGCCAGGCTCGAAGTTAAAGGGAGCGTTAGGTCCTAAATTAGGCGCGTCAATACAGTAAACAAGGAATAGTTGAATCTATCTACCAGTAGTAGTGTTCCAGGCACCATTGATATCGTAGGTCATGACGTTGAAACGATCAATGTACTGAGCATACTGGCTTACGTCGGTCATAGTACTGTTATCGGGAAGAGAGAATGGGCGAACGTAGGCAGCAATTGAAATTTCTTTCACACCTTTGCCAAAGTTGGAATCCAGTGCCTCACGCAATTCCTTGAGCAATGTCAAGTAGTTATCGTTATCGTGGTTGATGTCGAAGATGTTACAACCAGCACCAATTTTGTCAGGATATTCCCAGTCTAATATCATAGATTTCAGTCGACGCGCGGACCACGCAAGGAACCTGTATCAACTCACCAAGGTCAACACCATCCGATCCATGCTTCTTGATTAGATCAACGTTCCATTGGATAAACTCTTTTCTCTTAGCAGGATTGGCTACCATAGGGCTGAAGGTTATAGAACCGGACCAACCTCCAATAGAGACTAGCACTTTCGTTTTTTGAGCGTGGGCTAAGTCGACAAGTTTTTGGAATTGTGATTGATAAGCCCAATCGTCAGGCCACTCGGGAACAAGCGTTTTTTCATCAACCATAACAGCAAAGGCGTAATGGATATGGGTGTACTGCTTGAAGTTGATATTGGTTTCTAGAAATCAAGAAGAAAGGGGAAGGAAATGTTACGATTCGCAGGATTTGTGAGCCCTTCTTCTTACCAGGCCAACGGCTATACAACCCTGAAGAAATAAGAGTAAGTTTTCATGGTTGCCTGGGCTGAAATAAATAGGACTTACAATTAGGGAAGTAGCCAACAAGTGCCTTGTCAGCCAGGACAGAGGCAGTAGCTAGCAAAGTGCTCAGTAGTGCAAGCTTCATCGTGAAATTGTAAGGGCGTGTTGATTTGCAATTGCCAAAAGATATTTGAGGCGGCCTTTATATACTCTGTTTCGTCAAAAAATTCAGAGAGAAAAAAAAAGAAAGAGACAGACTATCAGGATACTAACGGATGGTTACACATCAATGAATTTTTACTGTTTTATGTCAACAACAGGAGTTATCACAGCGGGCACTTGTGGCACGGGGATCTTGTATATGCACTTCTCTGCATTATTGCTTTGATACGAATGAGCACGAATAATGACGACCGCGCTCTTACGTTATCATAGTCAGGTGCTGATAATTTACATAATCTAGTTCCCTGTCTCGGTCCCTTATTTCTTGTCAGGCGATAGGACGGGACCCTTACAGTATAAAATTGTAAAAGTTTTCCTTATATCAACAAATAAATCATAGGATCTTACGAAAAAAGGAAGAAAGAAAAGATAACGTAAAGGACACGAAAGACCCTCTGTGTGAAGGAAAGATGTACTGTGCTGTTGCTTGACGCTAATTGGACGATATGGTTCCACCGTATAACATGATCGATTATGTAAATGAAATTTTGATCACAATTTGGCCGATCAAACCGTTGCTCGGGATTACCTACTTTTGAGCCTAATTGATTTTTGGTTATTATAGGTAGGACATCATATAGCATCCTTTTTGTCCGCACAATTTAAATTTGAGTTACATGAACGAACCCTTGAAATCCTCTTAATACGCTGGCTTTGCATGGCACGACAATCATCTCGTAGCAGTTAATGTTACGCATAAAGAAAAAAAAGGAGCATCGAATAGGTCAGCATGCTTACGGAAGACAATGTTGTCTTCATTCATACCGCAAGATATTACACAAAGCACACCCCTTTTCACACGGACTAAAGGTACCAATGACCCTCCGTTATTCTAGTCCCCCAAAAGATAGGAGCATTTCACCATCAATTTTCTTTCTTGCTAGTGATACCTGCCTGTTTTGTCACTTTGTGCTAAAGCATTTTGGAAACTACTTTGTATTGGAAGATGGCAGTTTATTCTCATAGCGCGAATAGGTGCTCGATGAAGATACTTTTTGTCGAAAAATGCATCCTTCATACCCGAACGACCATCAGTGATCCATGAAGCAGAAAAACAATCTCCAGAAATCACATCTATCCCACCAACACAGCTCAACAGGTCAGCTGGCTGCAAAGGGCATTTCCCTTTTTTTCTTTCCACTGTACTTCCAATCTGGACTTCCTTTGCACCTGGTGAAAGAAGTCGTTCGCAGTGAGCTAGGACAGCTCTAGCATTCAACCGTAGACACAGCAACTATATACTTAGATCTATGACCCATTCGATACCCAAGATCATAAGTCCGCCAAAGTGTATTGCGACAATCAAGAAAGACGCAAACAGAACACTGGGTTGGTTCTACGTTGAAGGTTTGTATCGAACAACGGCAAGCATGTCTCCATAGTGACTTCGTCCGTGGCTACAATGAGTATCGTAAACGTTCATACCTATGTGTTTAATTGTTTTAATCAAATAGGAAGCCGAAATTCCGAAATTCCGAAGGCAGGACGATGTCCATGAGATTAATAGCGTATCCCGGTGCGTAAATACGAATTGGATGGTGTGCAAAGCTGAGAACATAACATAAGTTCCGTATATACCAGCAGTGTTGCCATAGTCTACAATCTGCCAGTAGTTTTCTCTCTGTGGTTACCAAGTATACTGTCGCCCACTAAAGCTGCCGCAAGTCATCGGCTCCTCAGAATTGGTTTGTATATATGTATTGTGTCGATTCGCATGCAGGGGTATGAATCATCCACAGCAGCTTCGCAGATAGTAAATACTTTTCTTGTCCTTTCTGCAATTAATACTCTTCCTTTTTAATGTAGGTTACGTGAACCGGGACCCGCAGCGACAAGATGAAGTAGGACACAGGTCATTCGTACTCCGTCGATCCGGGTCGGAACAATCGAATGTGACCGGGACGATCTCCGAGTCTTCCAAGGGGCCTGCTTTAGGCACTGCGATCAAGTGCCTGTGGAAGCTCTTTCTCTATCCGTCTTGTAAAAGGTGAGCAGACATACAACAGAATTCCATCCGCGTCATTCTCGATACATCCATACGCGTAGCAACGACTAATTGTACGAATAATATAGTATCGCCATGCAGATCTTCGTCAAGACCCTCACTGGCAAGACTATCACCCTCGAGGTTGAGAGGTAAGCGTAACATGGCGTTATTCTCCATTTCCTTTATTGACAAGGACGTGCTTCCTTTTACACTTAGCTCTGACACCATTGACAATGTCAAGCAGAAGATCCAGGACAAGGAAGGTATTCCCCCGGACCAGCAACGTTTGATTTTTGCTGGTAAGCAGCTTGAGGACGGCCGCACTTTGTCGGATTACAACATCCAGAAGGAGTCCACCCTTCACCTTGTGCTCCGTCTCCGTGGTGGTATCATTGAACCTTCGTTGAAGGCTCTTGCCTCCAAGTACAACTGCGATAAGATGATCTGCCGCAAGTGCTATGCTCGTCTTCCTCCTCGTGCCACTAACTGTCGCAAGAGAAAGTGTGGCCACACCAACCAGCTCCGCCCCAAGAAGAAGGTAAAATGAGAGATATTTGAAAATAGTTATGAGAAACTTACAGGATATATTATAGCTGAAATAAGCGATTCGCATGGCTCTTTGGATACGGTGCAGAAAATTGCTCTTTGTTTTTTATGGCCGTTTCCAATAAAATTTGTATCAAACACACACCACATACCGACTTTTAATATGTGTTGGCATTAACTAAGAAGAGAGAGAATTATTTACAAGTCAGAAGGGGAAAAGTGTATTTATTGAAGCAAAGAGTGATGCCACAACTACTTCTGCAATCGCCTAAGTTTTATTACAATATCGAGGAGCAAAGAATTTACAAGTCGTCGTCTTCCTCAGGAAGGGGCTGGGCAGCGGCTTCCTGCATTTCGGTGTAGTACTGTTGCATCAACTCAGCGTCAACACGAACTTCAGGAGGAGCAAGAGCAGGGGCAGCAACAAAATCGAGATCAGGGTTACTATCAAAGGTGTAAGTAACAAACGATAAACAGAGCATTTCCATCATACCCAATCAATTTACGGGCCAACCACAAGAAAGGCTTCTCAAAGTTGTAGTTAGACTTGGCAGAGATATCGTAGTACTGCAAGTTCTTCTTTCTGTGGAAAGTAATGGTCTTGGCCTTGACCTTACGTTCCTTGATATCGACCTTGTTGCCGCAGAGCACAATGGGAATGTTCTCGCAGACACGAACAAGATCACGATGCCAGTTGGGAACGTTCTTATAGGTGATTCTGGAGGTCACATCAAACATAATGATGGCACACTGACCCTGGATGCTGTTATTTTGTGTTAAAATGGAACCAAGTAAATCAGTAGAAACTCACTAGTAACCATCGCGGAGACCGCCAAACTTTTCCTGGCCAGCGGTATCCCAGGTGTTGAAAACAATGGGACCAAAATTGGTGTGGAAAGTGAGAGGATGGACCTCAACACCAAGAGTAGCTTATAAAACAAACAACGTAAGCTCGACATTTGTTTACCTCATCTTCGTCACTTACCGACGTACTTCTTTTCAAATTCACCAGTCAAGTGACGCTTAACAAAGGTGGTTTTACCGGTACCACCATCGCCAACTATATAATGATAATGATGAACATTAAACGCTTCATCTGGCCATGCTATGACGTACCAAGGACTAGCTTAAAGGTGGGAACATCCTGCGACACTTGTTGCTGTTGCTGATCAGCCATACTGTAAAAAAATAAATAATCCATCAATCCATTGCGTTTCGCTTCAGGTATCTATGTCTGCGATGTTTTCGACTCGCCATACCTGTATATATCTAAGGGATGAGAGAGGAATGCAGCAACTACCAGACCATACAGACGTATATGGTTTTTCTAGTTCCGATAGACACGCCATGTGTCTATGTGAGGTCATAAAGTCCGGATCGCCATAATTGTTCCGGGCAGATTTTACGGATAAAATTTCAATGAATCTCTTATTTCTCATCAACTTGCAAGTCATGTATTAGAGTTAATGAGTTTATATATTTGTTCTTTGACCTTTAAAATAAATCATACTATAGAAATAGAACGTTAGCTATTAAAGTATCAAGTGCGTAAAGCACTCACAAAGTAATCGAGTCCTTGTCCAATTTCCCAAACGGAGAGACCAACTATTAGTTAATTAATCGCTTACAAGTCAGCTTTGAATCACAAAGCTCTACCTTCATAGTCTTCAGCAATACGAATCCGACGTTGAATAGACTACCCAAGTCATTAATATTTATCATACTAATAATATACATACTGTACGCGTCGGCATCCAGATGGTTCCATAATTGGTACCATTTTCATCCTTATCTTCAAAAAAGTGCTCCTCGCTCTCCTTATCCCATCGAATTTCTGTTTCCTCCCTAAAGTTATAGACTTGCAGCTTTTCTAATTTCTCCAAGACAGTTTGCATCACTAACGGTTGCGGTGATCTGTCATCGGAATAAGACATAGCGTACATGCTCAATCCAACCAGCAACCGATGCCGGTTCTTTTCATTGGTGAGATACGCTATATTGTCCATTATCCAATTGATGGGAGCAGCTGGTCCACCCTCTCTATACGAGAGATTAATCCTTCAACAAACATAGCCAAGGTACTCACAGCTTTTGACTGGAATAATCGTAGGTCATCAAACTAAAGCGATCCACAAAGCCAGATAGATAATCAAATATAAGGGGATTCAGATATTGTTTCTCTTCTTCAGTACGAATAGGGGACAGTACGACAATTAATTCCTTGTTATGCTGATGAAGACGGTCAGCTAGCACCCGTAAAAATGTGTGGAACATGGTAGGAAAACCACATTCTAACACAATTCCGTCAAAGTTATGTTTTCTTTCATCAGAATAAGTAAACTGAGGCACGATCCACGACTACTCACAGAATCAAGGACATGATTTTCTGCGAAAGCGCATCAGCTTCCTCCGTGCTAGGTATGAAATTCTGATAGTCCTGGATTGTCCAGGAGCGCAGCTGAAAACGAGGCACAACGTTGCCTGTTCGGCGGGTCCCTGTAACCCCGCGAATTTCATCCATCCACTAATTATGTTCGTTCATAACTAACACTTGCTACGTTACCGTACTCAATGACTTACCTTGCTGTCTACATCGTGTTCACCCTCGATAGAAAATTTAAGAGAAGACCTGTAGGATTCGCCATCAGCACATAGAAGCAACATAGGTTATGATACCTTCTTTGAATATAAAACCACACAGGAGAAACACTAGTGATAGAGAAACATCAAGCTCAATTAGTGACTAACGTGTAAAACATATTAACGTACTAGTCAAATTTTCCACTGAACTTCCTGGCAATATCGTATCCTTTGGGATGTCAGCGTTCGCGTACGTTATATTATAAAGTCTCTACCTCGGTTATTCCATGGAGTCACGTACACCAAAGTTTCGCCCCCCTTAAACAACTTCGTGTGTGCATTCTTCGTATCCGGCTTGTCATGATTTGACATGATTGACTCAATCTACACGATGAATTACATGAGAAGTATCAGAGGCACATTTTGTTACATACATTCAGAGCAGTAGGGGGTGCAAACACTAGCTGATTAACGCCGTGCCGTTCATGCGTATGTGCCGCAGCAAACAACGCAAAGATGCTAACTGTCAGCAAATGTAGAAAAAGCATGTGTCTGGTTGCGCAAAAAAAAAATGCGTATTTTCCTTGGTAACGTCTTTTTGGCGATTCATGTTACTGGTAGCACAACAACGCTCAGATAAGGTTGTATAACGCGTCAATTACAGGAATGACTTTGTCAAGCTGAAAGACACTTTGGCGGACAGCTTTTAATTCCGGGAGCTGATATGCTTCTTAAAGATACTATCGTGTAGTCTAAAAACCTTTATCCTAGATCTCATCCCAAACGCTTCTAATAATCTTTGAATCCATAACAGTAGGGTGATTGAAGTGATTGCAAAAGAATGATTAGATCAGAGCATCGATTCAAAAAAAAAATCAAATTAATAATACAATTGGTTCAATACAACGGTGAAATGAAGTTGTTTTAAAGTTCGGATTCCTTGGAAATCAAGTCAGCAATTCTCTTCACCAGGCGTTGCATGTCGTCTGCTCGTCTTGCGCTTGTTTCCAAAACTTCTTCGTGGTTGGCAATAACGGCTTCGGTATCAATTTCGTTGTCGACTTCGTTAGAAAGACCTAATTCTCTCAAAACTTCCTTCTTGGCATCTTTTCCACGAGCGGTCACGACTGCATTGGTGATCAAGCTGATACCAAGAACCTTGATACCTGCATGACGAGCAACGACGACTTCAGGAACAGTGGACATACCAACCACATCGGCACCAATAGAGCGGAGGAAACGAGCTTCAACGCGAGTCTCAAAGCTAGGGCCACCAACGAATGAGTAGACACCTTCAGAAATGTCATTTTGATCGATGCCGACGTCCAAAGCAGCCTTAAATGCGATCTTGCGCAAAGAATACGTGTAGGCATCCGACACAGCTGGGAATCGAGGGCCGAAAGATTCGATATTGTGGCCTGTCAAAGGGCTCTTTCCACCCAATCCAGGAAGCGAAAGATGGTCATTGATCACCATCAGATCACCAACCTTGTATGATGGGTTCAATGCACCGCATGCGTTGGTCACGATAAGATATTGAACGCCTAAAAGCTTCATCACTCTGACAGGAAGAGTGCACTGTTGCAAGCTGTGGCCTTCATAGAAATGGAAACGTCCACACATGAACACGGTAGGGACACGCGACTCGCCGAGGTGACCGAAGACAAGTTTTCCGGCATGTCCAGCAACTGCAGCATTCTGTTTTCAGTCAAATAGCTCATATTCGCCTTATAGTTTCCTTACCAGTGCTGCTCACGAAACCTGGGATTTCGCCGTAAGGGAATTCAACTTTGGTCGCCTGATCGATGGTGTTGACAAGACCACCTAGACCGGAGCCACAAATGATACCAAGTTTGACAGCTTTGAACTCTTCGGGAATACTGTTCAAAAGGAAGTTGTAGCTTGCTTGATAGGTGGCTTCGCTGATCGTCATGAGGAATAAGAGGAAAGAAGCAGAATAAGGAACAGAGAAACACTTTATTTTGCGGGGTGGCGGGGCCAAAAAAAATTGTGCGGCAAAACGGCCATTGATTGGTCACCACACGACAAATTGGTAACTTGGTGGAAAATGGACAATGGCTGTCGGATTAGTATCTTGTAGTATCTATCAATGTTACTTCCATTAACGTGATGGCAGTTGCATCTCTGATGTCAATTCAGTCAGATACCGCAATCCGTAAACAAACAAACGTCCTGGAAGGGTGGTCATAAATTGGCGGCGACCTGAGGTAGCCGTTATACCCCCTTCAAAGATACCTTTCTGGGATTTTGCGGTATTCTCGTGTGTCACAATTCAGTCACCGTCAGGCGGGTGCCGGACAACCCCCCTTCCTTCCCGTCTCATAGTACGCGTTTCCCAGATCAATGTGTTACAAGTGTCCTCTGGCAGATTTCCGCCAGATGTCCCCTCACGTTTACATACAGCATACGCTGATTTGCGCTCTTCTGTTTGTCCTCTGACGCTATGTGCAATAGTTTCCGCGTTTACTCGAAGTGAATCCAAAAGTATGATATTAAGCATGTATAAGTTGGAGTTCAAAGACGTTAAACCGTAGAGTACGCATTCCGTCACAACAGCGAGGAGATTACCGCCCTTTGGCGAGAACAGTTATATCAATTACTCTCTCTCACCAACAATGGTGTAAAGATTTATTGTTCATGGATAAATGGACGGACGCTTCTGGTAATGCGTGTTTTACATATACAATACTACAGGCGCTTCTAATCATCAGTTTCCATGGTATGCATCCTCGATAGTTTTGACAAAGTCTTGAACCTCATGACCTCCCTCACATTGCTATGTACCAGTATGTCATTAACCAGGAATGATGAGGACGTAACTTGCCTTCCAAGTACCATCATGTATGCAGCGTAACTTGTCATCAACGTAGATGGTGCAGCTCGTGCTACAAAAAGTTAATAAATTAAACGCCGTCAGACGTCGCAGAAACTCACGTTGCATTAAATTTTCTGGTCCGCTCAACAGATTCACGAAGTAGCTGGATACCCAGGTTACTGCTGACGCACTTGCTTACTGGATGATAGCTTTTCTTTTGCTGGGACGCTGGGGATATTAATGTCAGATAGAACCTCTTTCGATGCAATTTCGGACGACTTACCGCATTTTCTGGGCAGCTCCTTGTCGATGCCAATTTGCCGATAATCCTCATTTAAACATAAGTCAAACTGGAACCAATTGCTGCGTCGATGATATACGTGTTTGTAACAAAGTTCCTGGATGTTACCCAGGCATTCGGAAGGTCCATGCATGCTATTCGAAGAGAAGTTAATTTTATCATTGATGCTACCTCGGAGCGGGATGTTGTATTACCAACTGAACTGAAGAGGCTCAGAGCGATTCGGTGTCGCGATGTAATTAACATCAAGTGTTACAGGTACATTTACTTCCTTTACTTGAGGGCTGTTAGCAAACTTCACGTAGACTGTCCCGAGATAACATACAGACATCGGCAATGACAGATTCACATGCAACTTTGTCGGGACATTTGCTCATCACGAAGAGATCCACTGATACCGATTTTCCCTGTCTTGCCTTGTGATGGCTCTGGAGAGGAGTGCTAGCAAAGGCCAAACCTATCAGCGTAGTAGTCAATAGAGCTGTGAGCTTCATTGCAGATATGATGACACCGTGAGATAGTAGCGTTGTAACATGTTTTTAAATACTCAGAGCGTGCATGATGTTTCACTATGATCACGTCATTCATGTTGCACCAGAACTCATTGCAATGCCTCTCTCTCTCTTCGTAGCCGCAATGAATTTGTTATGTCGGGATGCAGATGATCAACAGTAGGAACTGTCTATTAGGATAATGGGTTAGAAGACAAGAAAGTCGGCGTTGCAGGGAACTGTGAGTGCCCAATTACTAATAACCATTTATCTATGGATTGTACGTCTATCATTAAGAATAGGAATAGAACGTACTACGATGTGGTAACGAGGATGGGTTATTCCTGGGATGTGTCGCATACTCACTCATTTAACTCTCTGATTTTACACGACTGTGGTCAGATTTAAAAATGTCAGCCGGTCTGCTTCTCCCATTTTCGCACGGCTGCAATAGCTGTAGGAAACTGAGAATCCAAAGATTAGATGGATGATCGAAAAGAAATAAGTTAATAAGATAGATAACTGTGTTCGTACACACCGTAACGCAAGTAATATACTTACAAAGAGAGACACGTTCATCTCTATTCTTGGTGGTTACATCACTGGCGGAACACGTATACAGGGTCCCGGTTCATCTCGGCTGTGCGTGCAACGTCTATTCATCACGTAAGTATGTTGTCACACTCAACATTACTAATCTTCCACGACAAATCATTAGAAACTGTATAGCTTAGCTGGGTCATTACTGCTTATTGAATAAATTTTGCATCTCATGAAGGCCAAGTTTTCGCTAGAGGAGGTATTGAATATGCAGTCATTAGTATAGGAATTGGCGACAACAGATGATTAAGTGATGGTGAACAAGGGGCTACACCAACAGCCAGAACGGTCTGAGACAGAGGTCAAGCAGGCTAAATGATAGATAAAGAGACATGAATGATCCTCTAGAGTGATGAAGAACCGACATCCTTATCGAGACATAAGATGAAGAGACAGAGGCAAAGAAAAAACCGTGCGTGCCTTTAGATACAGATTATTTTCAGTGGAACCCGTCCTTATCTCGGGACATTTTTACTGCCTTCGACGGGATAAGAGAAAAGATCACTGAGACACCTCAAAGCAAGACTCTGGTTACCTGGGCGCGAACTATTCTCGGGGATTAATTCAGAATGAATTACTTCGGTACAAAATCGCATCACTTTTCAGGACAATACTCCTTCCGACATGAGCGTAACATAATATTTACTCGATGCAAGCATTCAGTCAAAGTCTAGTATTAGCAAAACTACTCGACCTATGGGACGTGTATTCCTGTCTCACCCGCCGCCGTTTAAGATGAGAAGCATAATATCTAAAACCTTATTTCAACGAAGTAACCTAATGTCAAGATATCACTCCATTCGTCAAACGCGAATAATATATTTGTGCTGCTTTGATACATATGGTCCTGGTCCTACTTTGGTGTAAATTTGGCCCTTCATTGAACCAGGAGTTACTTACGGTAACGTTCGGACTTCCCATTCGTTTGACTAACGATCGTGAGTACCTCGTTGATTAAGCATATCCGCTCTGTGGCTGGCAGAGAAATAAGGTGGGAATAAAACGCTGCTGTAATATGAAAGGAAAAAGCAAAGTCAGAAGGAATGTGTATTCTCTATGTGGAAGAAAGGGAAGAAAGAGCAACAAGTATGATAGGGAAGATCTACTCGGAGCAGCGAGATAAGCACAATAGGTACAGGCAGAGGCTAGGTGTGATGATTCATTCCACATGACGTAAAAGTCCTTTCAATATAGAGTATGTTACTGTCTTCTGTTCAATGATTGTGTCTCGTTGAAGCCCACCAAGTATAAATTAAGTGTTCATCCATTCCTGAAAAACATTAATAAAATATTACTGTTATATAACCTTTATAGTCGAGAAGCAAGAGATGACATCAGTATGTTTTCGTGCATCTGACTTTACTAGAGATAGCTATTGAATGCTAGAATCTATAATTCAAGTCCTTCAGAAAGTCAGGAACGAAGTACTGTACTTCAGCTTGAGAGTACGGTTTAATTTCGCTGTTACCAAGGCCTGATCTGCATGACATCCAGCGAAATCAGAGTACCCATGTACTATTGCCGAATATCTGGTTACAAATGTGAGTATGCCTGTTCCTACTTGGCCTTCAATGTTGACTGTAATTGAAGATATATGTATGATTTTTGCAGAACGGGTCTGTAGCAGGCTATAGAATCTTGGATTGTTAATACGAGTGTGGTATGGATATACTTGAAGACTGGATATTTACGTCGGCTCCCAGTGTTGCACTTTCTGATTGTTACCTATACGTGTACTGTATGTATGGGAGACACAGGTGCATCGAACTACGGAAAACAAAACGACGAATCCTACTATAACCGCTGAGAACTTTGCCGGGAATACTGGAAAGTCAGGTCAAGTGTCGCTGAACAGGGGTAGTCAGCGATATACGCACCAGGTCAAACTGTTGAGGATGGAGCACAGGGCGCTGAGTACATTTCACGACTAACCTGTTAAGGAAGGGATATGTGGGACGAAGTGATCACGCATGACTGGCTGCTTGAAGTCATAAAGAAATAAAAACAAATGGAGAAAATCAAAGAGCATGATTCGAAATCGGTTCCAAAATGTCTATAGATCTTCTACGCTCGACCGTGGGAACATAAAGTTGCGCAAAGACTATTGCAACAGAAGATAAGTGTATATATCCTTGATGAACATCATGGCGCATTGTTTTTCATTTTCACTCCCGGATAAGTCTTTCTTTTTTTGGTTCATTTTGGGCTGATTCCCATTACTTTTCTTTTCTTTTCTTTCCTTTTTCTTCTTCTTTTGGGATCTCTGACCTCCTCATTCACTGACATAATGACTAGGGTACGGGGCTGATTCCCACTCGTAAGTCTCACTGCAGTATAGGTTATTAGAAAGAAACTTGTGGTTGTTGGTGACGGTAACTGCGGCAAAACGAGTCTTTTGGTCGTGTATCAAAAGGGCACCTTTCCTACGGTAGGAAGGCTTCCTAGGGTATTTTGACTTCTTCGCTAACTTCTATTTTCTTCAAGCGCTACGTCCCTACGGTATTTGAAAACTATATTGCGAACGTCCAGTTCGATAATGGAAAACTGGTGGAGTTAGCGTTGTGGGACACTGCGGGACAAGAAGAGTATGATAGATTGCGGCCTTTATCGTATCCTGAAACAGATGTCATTCTGATATGCTTTGCTATTGATCAACCCACATCATTCGCCAACGTTGTAGACAGGGTAAAGAAATAAGATATCTATGCAGAGCGAAAGAGAGAGCTAAGTCCCTATAGTGGCTTCCGGAGGTCAACCATTTTTGCGAGCATGTTCCAAAGGTACTGGTGGGTACAAAGAATGATTTACGTGAGGACAAGACACGGATAGCTCAGCTGAATGCACTTGGACATCAGCTGGTAACTCCGGAAGAGGCAGGTTACGGGTATTCGATATCTTTAAGTTAACTGATGGGTACCTGTTTGCAGGGCGAACGACTTGGTAGAGATATTGGTGCAAAGTATTACGAATGTAGCGCAAAGCTGAATCAAAATGTGGACGAAGTGATCACAGCAGCGACCAAACTGGCAGTGTCAGGAGGTATCATGCGACTTCAGAAAAAGTTTTGCAAAATATTATAGTGTAGTTCGACTATATGTAAAGGAAAAGATGCGGTATAATTTTTAATGTTATCAAATGTATATGTTGCCGAATTCCAAACTGTTCCCATTTGTCGATATTTTTCTTTGTGGTAGGTAATGGGGTTTCATACACGAAAGACGGTTATATATATATCATTTTTATTGCCGATCGATGGTGGTACAGCACTTTACCGCTCCATTACAGTATATAGAGAAAACTGCATCAATGCCTGCAGGAAGAAAATTATGAATTGTCTACTTGCAAACATTGGAGGCGCTGATCAAACTCTGCGTATTAGGAAGTTGAGAGATGCTGAGCGTGGAGACATACTTGACAACCGAGTGTAACTTACGCCCACAGCTGAGATCCTTCGGAACGGATTTCATGCAGACTAAACGATAGAGAAAAAGATACGAATAATCTTGTATATGTATGGAATTGAACATAAAGAGATTTTTGGCTGATAGCTTCAAATAAAGAAAAAGGAAGTTGTCATGAACACCCTAATACAGGTCTACCGCTTCTCCTCACTGTTGATCGCCGGCCGAAAAATCATCACCACTTATTTTTAAAGGAAGCAAAGTAATTGAAGATGTTTGTTCAAAGCTGCGAGACTTTGCGCAAGGGCAAAACTGGTCAGACTGGTTTTTACGTGGAGGCTGCAGATTAGCCAAGGAAGAGAAGAAAGTTGGGCGGACGCCACGGAAGATATCGCAACCTGCATCTAGAATTTTAAGCATATGAATGCGTCTCAGAGCGCCTGCAAGAGCTGAAGTTTTCTGTGCCACCAAGTCGGATCATTATCTGCGAAAAAGTACGAAATGAGCTTCCTCACCTTTTTTCTTTCTTATGTCAAAAAGTATACTTCTTCCGTTTCTTTTTTATATACTCTCATTCCACGTCGATGCTATTACCATTACGTCTGCTTTGCAAAACTCGGTTTTCCGAGTAGGCGCAGAAATCCCAGTGGCATGGACAGACGTACCTTGTTTTCTAGACATGACATTCTTCCTAGCACGGGGGTCTACCATGTCAAGCTTGCTAGACTGGATAATACTCCCTACACGGGCTAATACGTTTGACAACTCAACTATATTGACGTTACCTCCAGAAGCCGTACCGTATCATGACTACTATCTCATTGTTCGAACGATGAAACCCTACTTCACGTTTGACTCAATAGGTCCTTTTACAGTGATTGCAGCAAACTCGACGTCGACCACTTTCCTGGCTACTGCTACTGCAGCCACTTCTTCATCATCAACCGACTCAGCAAAATCCCACGCAACCGACCCAGGCATACGCAGCTCATCATTTCCCGGGGGTCCAATTGCTGGTATCGTTGCAGGCTGCATAGTGGTTCTAGGACTGGTAACATGTCAGGCTCGCACAATGGTAACGCTAACAATACTTAAGGTTATCGGGGCTACTGCTTGGATAGGAAGATTATGGAAACGAAAGAAATCCAATCTAGCAGGGCCCTCAATCCATATCAAGCCCAATGGCAGTATCGTAGAAAGGAGGAATGCATATATGGAAGGCAAGCGAGGTCATATTATTTATGCGCCACATGAGCATACATTGCAGCGAGCCAATGAATTTCAACTTCAGTCCCCGAATCAGTACGAGTCCCAGCTCTCAGACATCCGTGATTGTGAAAACGGTTCTCCAGATGCTCATCATGACAGATCCGCTGAAGTTACAGTTTGTTCTTCCAGCGCGAACTCTGGAGTTGTGGTACAGGAACGATCATCCAACAAGAAATAGTCCGCACCAATGCGCTAGTGATTGATGGAGCATATGATTTACCCTTTACAAACTTAATCTCTTCGTTATTTGAAGTATCAATTTGTCCTCATAGCATAATTAAATAGTCTGATACAGTGAATGCTTTGCCACCTTGAAAGGAGATCTGAAGCTGACGATCTAGCTGGTTCATCGGCTCGCGCACGAATCTTATTGATACAGAATATGACTAGTGTACAGTAAAGACCGCCGGCACCTGGCTCCATATATGCCAAGCGGTTCAATCCTTGCTAGCTACTAAACAATCGTAGCGCGTTTAGTCTCTATATTACTAACACCGCTCGTGCAAGTTGTGGAGTTCGCATCTGACTATTTAGTGTCTACTGTTTAATGCATGACATTATGCAAAAAAAAAAAAAAAAAAAAAGGAAGAAGAAGCTTGCCCATAACATTTCCTTCTGTCTTCACAGCAATACGATAGCACTTCCAATAACCTTAAATCACATATCAGCGTCGTGGCTTTTGTAAATCCCAAGCTATGCATTACCAGCCCAACGATCGTTACACAGCCCAAAGAGATTCCCGCGATATATCCCAGTGGCAGTGATTGACGATGACTGCTTTCGGGCCTTACAGTTGTACTCGTCGATTTGATAGACGATGAAGCGGAACTCGGTGGTGTCTTTGCTATCGAAGTTGTTGTCGCTGCAGGAGGCACGAACGTTGTAGAGGTTGAATTCTGTGCTATGATCTTGAATGGGCCCGTAGTATTAGACACGTATCCTAGGGCCGTGTTGACACCGACGAGTAGATAGTAGTCTTTGCCAGGAGGAATATCTTTGCATAATGTAAACGGCTTCCATCTATAATATAAAAAAATAGTATCGTAATTTCCGCAATGAGTATATTGAGTTTTGTTTTGTCGCCCATAGTTCGGTATTATGGCAACGTCGACATCTATGTTAAATGGCAACTGATCCCAGGTCACAGTTATATCTGAACCTGCACGTAAAATCGCACCGGTAAAGACGCTTGTGACGATGACTCCACGAGCAGAATATAAAAGTGCATGGAAGGTGAAAAATATTATAACACGATTTAACATAAAAAAAAGAAGAAAAAGAGGTTGCTTGCACACGTACAACTACGATGTGGCATGCAATGCTGCATTTTACTCTCCGCGTTTTGACGCTGATCCTCTCGATGTGAACAGTTCGCACCCAACGTCGAACGTTGACGGTCAGTATGCTACGGTAGGTAAGGTGATGCAATATCAGGCGTCAAATAGCAATATGGTTTGAAAGAACGGTTAAGCACTAAGTCCATTCGCAATACAGAGAGGTTGAACGTCAGGATATACAAAGGTGGCGGGATGATAGCTATGAGCGTTTTATTTTGATTATTATTTTGGCTACCGGTCCAGCCTCACAAGTTATTATTACTATGAGAACATCAACAGCTAAGCTATGTGTTTCAGAAGCCATTTGCTTTTTTGTTTTCCAAGATGATCATCAAGATTCGTAGTGACTTTTAACCTTGAAGTCTGCATACGCCTATGTCGCACAAATAGGGCGAAGGAACACCTGTGCGACATCAACTAATCCATTCCGCCCTACATATTGAGGTCACTGTTATCCATGGCTCTAACACCAACAGAAAGTAACTCCATTTTACACGCTTTGGTTGGGTTTTGTGAGCATGACGTTAAAGCCGCTTTGAGGGAACTTCATTTTAAGGAATGAGAGACAAAGTCAACAATCCATACAGGAAGTCTCTTTCCTCAATCGTCATGATCTTTGTGAAACTGATGTTCAATGAACAGCACTCTGGGGTGGTTGCACATTAGTGCAACCGCATGACATGTAACTGCAAAAATAGCGTTTTGCAAGGCATCTCAGAATTTTCCTTCAAGATAGGACAAAAAGCCAGTCAGGCACCATTTCTGCTTTCTGTCATCAACATTTTACCGTAATGTTGGAAGAGCTTTTACCATTGCTACTAATTATCTACGCCTTTTCGCCGTATGTTTGCGCTATTACATTGCTATGTAATATATGCGACACGATCCATCGAGCGGGCAAACCAATCAATCTGGACTGGACAGTGGACGCAAACGAAACAATGGGCGACTTTTACCTACTTCCAGGGTATAACAATATGGACCCGGATACATGGATTGCGCTAGATCTCAATATCCCATTATCTGATATAAGACTGAAAAGTCAGAATATCCCAAAGGAAGTCCCTCCGCGCACTGACTATTATGTCCGTGTTTATACCAATGGACAGGGTGAGAATCCGACATCTCAAGTTGGTCCAGTCGAGATGATAGCGGCACAGTCGACTATTATCCCTATGGCTCCTACTACCACATCCTTGCCCACACCTACAACCAAATCAGGAACAAATCAATACGTTCGCGATGCAGACGTGCCTTTAGCACCAATCGCCGGGATTGCTATAGGTTGTGCGGTCATTCTTGGACTGGTAAGATATTCCTATCCGAATTAGTGCTGCAACTAAAGACATTTTGAGATTATTGGGAATGCCATCTTGATACGGCGATCGAGGAAACCAAACGCAACTCATCGCACTGCGCGTCCCAAGTAACTTGTTAATATTGGTGCACATACAATACAACTATAACATTCCATGAAAAGTATTGTAAATACCATAAAACATATTGGAATATCATGCTTTATCTCCACCATCCACCTCACGTAGTTCGTGTTGACATTAATGCCACTTTATGTATGTACTTTTCTGCTTATAGTTTGCCACTCTACATCTCTATTGCTTGCGCACAGCTTCGTTCAATCCTTTCTTGTTTCGAGCAATTTCAACAGCATAGAACTACGGAATAAGGGTTATTACATAACGCATTAGTGTGACAGATTACTCATGTACCTGCATGCGAACACCTATGAATACCGTGACTTAGTAAAAATAATAGCTGGCTGCGTTGGCTAACTTACCGAACATCGTGTTTTGTTCTGTATAGTCATCTCTGGCATCAATACGGATCAAAGAACCAAAGTTGAACTCGTTCACACGCTTCTCGTATTTGTTGATCCACTTGCGCCATTTTTCTTTGGCTTCAGGGGACTTGAAATGGTTTTCGTCCAAGTGCAACACATCGATTTCTGGGAAGTTTTCTTCGAAATCCTTCAAAATCTCATCATCGATGCTGTCATTCAAAAGGACAGAATTGTAAGCATTGTTCTCGGTTTCAACCCGATCGATAATTTACTTTGTTAAACGAAGTTTTGAGGCGTCGAAAGATGAAATGAGCTTGAAATATGTCTCTGCATGATGCATGGCCTGCAAACAAAGGTTAAGGTCGTTTCAATTCTACAAAAATGAATAAGTCTATGCGTCAAGCTTTAACGGTGAAAGGTTACCTTTCGCATGGTTACTTGCCTTCACGGCCCACTGCTTCTCTGCAAATTTCGGTGAATAAAACAGTATATTTGACAATATGCCAGCGTACCAATGTCTTCGAGTTGCTCAAGTTCGTCTGCCGATGGAAGTCTCATGATCTGTGTAAAGAAAACTGGTGTGGATCTTGTTTTGTGGAAAGGTTTTGCTTTCAGTCTGCCATATCGAAGTCACAATTATCCATCATCGGGAGTGCTCCGAAAAAGGGTGCACCGAGGCCCATGGTGCACCGACTGCGTGAAGCTCAGCACAGAAAACGCGCCTTGATAGATGACGCCCGGCATAAAAAGATAGCAGGGAGGGGATCGACTGTAATAAATATTCCGATAGATGAACCTAGGGAAATAGCCGCAAAATGAGTGAACCATGGCAAGATCGGTAACTGTTTGCTCTTAATATCATACTATTTATGGTGATACGCGCTTCTTTGAGCAACGTGTCTACCGTAAGATGGCAGGAAAGCTGTACATAACGTTCTCAGAGTCCGAACCGATATCGGGGTATCCACATTTCCCGTGAGTTCTTTGCAGTCTCTGTTGTATGAGCCAGCTTGCGAACAAGATACAGCAGCTAGATACTCAGTGATTTAAATTCACTTACCAAAGTTGCTCCTCGGGATTCAGGCGCAGGAATCAATGAGGTCTCAGTGTCAGGTCGCTGAGCCTCCACAATTCATTGTCTACTTGGGATAATTAGGCCAATGAGTTATGTAGACTGCTCTATCAAAGAGCGTTAATAATCGCAGAATCACTGGTGGATAACGTTATTAGTACCAATCGACGAGGATGGAAGCGGTGACGGTATCCAGAGGTGGAACGAAACCATATCTAATGGGATACGGTCTTTATTATTTGATTTACACATGAGAAGTAAAGCAAATGTTGTTACACTCAGCATCCCTCATTTTCTCGTTATAGATCGAGAGACGTTGGATCGCTTCAAGTCCTCTGGAGACCGTCAACAATTGGCCACTCCACCCGTCCCCACCAGTTCAGTGCGGGTTTGGGTCCCCGTGTTACCACAGGAATACCCCTTCGGGGAGTTAAGTAAAAGACATCAAAGCATCTTTCATTCACTAATCATGGATTATTTTTATGCTGCTCGAATAAATTTTGCGGTCACTGGAGAGATCAAATTCATGTATGTTGATTAAGCTTCTGGCGTGAAATTGATGTACTAATGAACGCATATTGATTACTTCTTTAGTGCAAACTTGGCTCTTCAGAGACGCAAGATTTACTTAGAGTAGCGTAAAAAACATTCAATAAACAGTTGCCAAACTGACCCGCATAAAGCCGTAATTTTGTGTGACGATTGGATCCGAAGATAGCAAGCAATTGAAAGTTACGTTGAGAAGTGCTGATGACTTACTGCTTATTGAACGACTTTTACGCTATTGTAAATAAATGATGCATCCATGAAGTACCGAGTTTGCCCTAAGGAAAAAATTAATTATCCGGTCATTAGTTCACGAATTGGCGACAAAATAATACTGTACTTACATTAACTTGGTCCTCAGATTGGCGCATAGTTTATTTGATCGGCATAAAAAATCATTCACGATTAGTAAATGGTAAGATGTTTTGATGTCAGTTTACTTACCTCCGAGTGGTTATCAGGCTTACAGGCCTGAGTCAAGCCCCCCAACTAAGTCCTGTGATGCCAGCGTAAGGGATATCTGGTGACGATGGCCAGAAGAGAGTACGCCGTGCGGAGGACTTGAAGCGCTGCAAACGTCTGGCGAGGTTTCGTTGTGGAATTTGGATAATGCGGTGCGCGATAGTTCTTGCTTACCTAGTGGTGAACAAGGCACTACACAGCAGCCAGGACAGTTCGGGGTAGAGGTCATGCAGGCTAGGCGATACGCCAAAAGACATGAATGATTCTATGTATATGATGAAGAAGAACTGACATCCCCCATAAGGGATGTCCAAAAAAAAATAGAGTCAAAAAAAGAAAGAAATCCATACATGTATTAATTACGGATCATTTTGGATGGGACCTCTCCTTATATTGAGATATTCTACTGCTTTGAAAGAATGCTGACAAACCCGGCACTGAATACAATGGATATCCCAATGCGATCCTGAGACCGCCCATGCGATCTATTTGGATTAACGCAAACCGGACCGCTTCGCGGCGCAAAGATGCGCATCTCTTTCCAGCGCTAAGTCCATTCGGCTTGAACATAAAAGGACATCTAGTTAAGGCAAATACATAGTCCAAATCCAGTGTTCCATAATTCTACGTTGCACCAATTTTCGCCAAATCCAGCGATCCCGTTTGCTTTGCCAAATATCTGGAACAGCATGGCTACTGCCAGATCCCAGCTGAACAAGACACTTTGGAGAAGAACACTCGGTAATAGCTAAAAGCCACATCATTCTGGAGAGAGAGTGTGTGTGCATGGTCAAACCGGGTGGCCAGACCACCCAAAACGTCATAGTACTTCGGTTAAATTATTTACCTTTGTAGTTCTGATACACTCCTACCGGTTTCGTTTTCCCAACCTTGCCATCTCCCCCAATGTCAGATCCCAATGAGACAACCAACTTAAACCAGGAACAACCCATTCCTGATCAGGTCAATGGGGCCGAGGCAGAGCCAGATACTCGAAGCGAAGAAGTAGATTCTGTCCAGAACGACGGCCTTTCGCATGCAGAGACCGCCGACGAAGAAGAAGAAGAAGAATACGACGAGGATGAATACGACGAAGACGAATATGACGAGGACGAATATGACGAGGACGAAACCGACAGTGACGAGGAGGACGATTTAGAGGAAGAGCCCAAGTTACGATATCGCCGTGTAGGTGCGGGCGTTAGGGACCTTTTGAACAAAGACACCGCGTCGACCTTACGAGTATCCGATAAATTTGTGGTAAGTGTAAGAGAGCAGATGAACTGACGATATATTTATTCTCATTTTTTTTCCTCGACTGGTTTGAAAGGCGTTGGGAACTCACTGGGGCGCTGTTCATATTTTGGATTTCGAAGGCAATGTGATCAAGAGCTTTAGGCACCATTCAGCCACTGTAAATGATATATCTATCGATGGTGCGGATGAGTACGTTGCGAGCGCCTCCGACGATGGTATAACCAGGAAATAAGAACCAAGAAGTTCGACTTGCTTAACCATAAGATAGGAAAGGTCTACATCTATGCATTATACACGTCGGAAATACAGCATTTCAATTTTAGACGACCAGTAAAATCAGTCGCATTAGATCCTGGTTATGCACGCAAATCAACTCGTCAGTTTGTTTCGGGAGGTATGGCTGAACAGCTCATCATGAGTGAAAAAGGATGGTTGGGACAGAAAGATATCGTACTACACGCGAACGAAGGCCCTATCTACGCGATTCAGTGGCGAGGAAATTTTATTGCGTGGGCGAATGATAAAGGTGTCAAGATTTACGACACGACGACCAATCTTCGCATCACCTACATCGACAGACCTTCTGGTAGTCCGAGAGCAGATTTGTTCAAATGTCGCATGTGCTGGAAGAACGATACGACGTTGTTGATTGGTTGGGCTGATACCGTCAAAGTTGCGGTCGTGAAGGTACAATCCTGTCGAGTGTTCCCTCTTGCGAAGTCGCTGATGCACAGATCTAGGAAAAACCAAAACAAGCGCAGAGTCAAGGGCAACCAACGCACTTTGTTGAGATTGTTTCCATGGTTCAGACAGACTATATTATCTGTGGTATTGCGCCGTTTAATGATACCCTATTACTTCTTGCCTATATTACCGAAGACGAGATCACATCCACGGATGTAGATACCCAAAACCCTGAACTACAACGAAAAAGGCTAGCGTCGAGACCGGAACTTCACATTATCAACGATGAAAATGAAGAGATCTCAGCAGATGTGCTGGCGCTGCAGGGTTATGAACATTATCAGCCGAATGATTATGTACTTGAATTTTTGATGGAAGAAGACATGTTCTACGTGATGGGGCCCAAGGATGTGATTGCAGCACGATCAAGAGATCAAGATGATCATATCGAGTGGTTGTTAGACCACGAACGCTACGGGGAAGCTTTGCAAGCGGCACGAGACGCAGAAGCTCAAGGCGGTAGCAAACGTTTCGATGTGCATGAAATTGGACAAACATATTTGAACTGGCTTGTCAAAGAGAAGCAGTATGAGGAAGCCGCCAAGAATTGCACTCACGTACTTGGAAATGATAAGCCTTTGTGGGAAGACTGGGTGTTTAATTTTACAGAAATGGGACAGTTGAAGGTCAAGTTATACACCGTTCCGTCTTGGCAGCGTACTGATTGAGCAAATTTTAGGCTATTGCACCGTATATCCCCATGAAGGATCCACAGCTGAGCAGCACTGTTTATGAAATTGTATTAGCTTGGTTTTTAAAGAGTGACCATCAGGTATGTCGTATGAATGCAAAAGATAGCTATTGATATCTTGTGACATGCAGGCCCTGCTCAAGACAATTCATCTTTGGCCACGCACGTTGTACAATATGTCCAATGTGATAGTAGCCGTCGAAGATTATCTTCCTAAGGATAAGGACAATGAAGTACTTTTGGAATGTCTTGCAGACCTGTGAGTTATTCGATTTTTTGACAATCATTATCTTCTAAACATCTCTTTTTTGTATAGATATACCTACAATAGTCAACCGGATAAGGCGATTGAATATAATCTTCGATTACGACGTCCCAACGCCTTTGAATTGATACAAGAGTACAATATGTTCGATGCGGTCAAAGATAAAGCGCTGCTGCTTATGGAATTTGATGAGCACTTGCTTGCGAAAGACGAAGCGCGATCAAAGGCAGATCCAGATAATTCCCCACCGGTTAAAAAACCGACACAGATGCCAGCGGTGCAACTTTTGGTCCAAAACACGGATGCCATTCAGGTATGCAAAGCTTATATATATATCTGTCATGTCATATCACCGAACATGCCTTTTTTGTTAGCCCAAGAAAGTTGTGCGACAAATCTATTCCAACTGTAAATTTCTTCATACATATCTTGATGCTCTATTTGACCGGGATCATCATCTTGGATATGAATACCACGATATGCAGGAAAGTCCTTTTGTTGTTTACCGGTTTTGTGTTATAGCTAATGATGAATATTCTACTTAGGTTGAACTATACGCTGACTATGATTACCCTAAGCTTTTGGACTTCCTTCGGGCAAGTCATTATATATCACTGGAGAAGGTAATGTTGTTTAAATTAAATAACGTAAACTTACAATGTTTAATTAGGCATACAAAATATGTGAACAAAAAGACCTTGTTCCCGAGATGGTCTACATGCTTGGTCGTATGGGCGACAACAAAAAAGCACTCATGTTGATTATCGAAAGACTTGAAGATGTACAACGGGTAAGAATAAAATATACAAAAAGAAGAGTATAATTGGGCGATGGTGGAGCTAACGGTTTTTGTATGTATAGGCGATTGATTTTGCCAAAGAACAAAAGGATGATGACTTGTGGGAGGATCTATTGACATACTCCATGGATAAACCTCGTAAGTTATTCAATTGAACTTGACTGGGTCGTTAATCCCTGGCACGATGTAGTTTTCATACGAGCCCTTTTGGAAAATGTTGGCACAGAAATCGAGCCACTTCGGCTGATCAAACGGATTCCTGATCAGTTGGAAATTCCAGGACTCAAAGACGCCTTGCTCAAAATCTTACAAGATTATAACCTTCAGGTAAAAAATTAGATCGTAGTATTGACAAACGTTAATCGCAATACTTCAGATGTCGCTTCATCAAGGCTGTGAGAAGATTCTGGTTAGCGACAGTGTTTTCCTTGCTGATCGAATGTACAAGACACAAAAGCGTGGTATTAATTGCGATCGTAAGTTGTAATCTTTGACAATGGATGTATATTTATTTTGGTTATCAGGTGATATGGTTTGCAGTATATGTGATGAAGAAGTATTTGATGATGAGGGAACAGATGATTTCCCCAACAGCATTGTATTCTTCTGCCGCCATGCATATCATGAACGATGTCTACTTGACAGGAAAGCGCCAGATGTTACAGAAGTGATTAATCCAGGAACATTAACTACAAAAGTGAATCATTCGGCTTTACTCAAATCAACCCAAAACGTAGGATGCCCACTTTGTCGAGAACAACAAGCGGGCGGCAATGCATTTGTTAGTCGAATGAAATCACAGCGGCAGTTTCAAAAGAAACCTACACCGATGCGTGCTGATAGCATGCGTAGTATAGGCATTGTTCATTAAAGTAATGCCAAATACCGTAGCATCTACCTAACTAAAATATGCTGAATTCTTATTGTATTTCTTAATTTGCACATTACATAATGAGTCAGTGAATGCTTTAACGAATGACGAATGACGAATGATTCCTTCATTGCAAAACACGAATTAATAATGAGAGATTATAAAAGTTAGTTAACTTTTACTAGTAGGGAATTGCTAGGGACAATCCCACGGGACACTCCAGGCCCCCAAATTCTGAGCGAATAGTAAAATAGAAGTAGCACCAGCTGCCATGCTTAGGTGTAGTGTAGTGCAGAGATAGCGAAGCGTCTCACAGTGGAGTGTCCGGTAGTTGAGCGCCTTGCAGCAGAGTCAGATACACTACAGTAAGCATTATGTATAAGAATATTTGATAAAACGCATAAGATAAGAGTTCTTTTAGGGAACAAAGTTGGTAGGCAGTATCTTACAAATCCTACTAGCAAATATTCTCAAGAAAATAATAAATTCTCTGTCTATCTAGAATATTCTTATATCAAGCGTCTACTGCAGTATATCTGAAGGTAATTGCTGGGATCCAGCAAAGAAAACTCTGCTGCAGGACACTTCATTTGGGACATCGCACTATGGGACACTCCACTGTAACCGAATTAAGCATTAGGTACTACACTCCATCCTCTTTTGAACAATCTTGGGGGACTGGAGTGTCCCGTTGGAGTGTCCCTAGCAATTCCCTTAACTATTACTTTTTTTATAGCTCCTTTTTTATAACGAACGTTTTCTTTTTATGACTCTTTACTTGTTTACGACCCTTTATATTTTCACTTTTTTTTATGATTCTTTTTATTCTTAGGAGGATGGTCATGTCTCATCAGAACGTCTGAAAGTTTCTTGAATGCTGCGTGTTCGCACATCACACGTCATTTTTTTCAAACGACCCCTTTTAAATAAAATGAGTACGTCCTCTTTAGAAGCATTTATGCTATCATACAGCGGCGATCATTTCAATCAATCATATTTCTTAGAACATCGGCGGCCACTCAGACGTTGCATATTTATTCGTCATCTTTTGATTCGGAAAACAATCTCATATCTATGAAACATCTGGACTTCCGCCTTACTTCAGCTTCATCATTCCACGCGCTTGCCATTGGAGGATGACTAGATTTCCCGGAATGTCCAAAAGTTGAGTGAATGCTGTGTATTCACACGTTACACATCATCTCTCATCGAAGGAAGGAACAGGAGTATCTTTTTTAGAGACGTTTGTGTTATCAGGCAGTGGCGATCGTTTTAATCTAATCCAGTCAGCAGTATTTTCCTCCTCCAATTCTTCCTTTGTGATACGTATTTATTCTTGCAACGCGTCTCTTTATACAAGACAATCGAATCAATTTCAACCGGGAAAAAAAAAAAAGAAAGTTAAAGCAGGAAACTCCCAGAACATACACCGCCAAGAAGAACGATTGCAGTACGACATATTGATTGCCTTTTACTGAATGTATTCTGTATAGATAAGGATCAAAGAAATAATGCTCTTCGCATAAACGATGTCAGGTTCAATCAGACCAGTCACTTTGAAGTTCTGTATAACAATTTTTGCTTTTTCCCATCTCTTTAATTTTTTTCTTCTCCACCATGTATTCTCTTAAGAAAAGACGACCACCCAAAATGCCGTCAAAATATAACTATGTATCAAGCTTACCTATGGAAGCCACCTTCCGTATTGCGCAATGTTAAGTTTTACCCGTACTGTTATGATGTATCTAAAACTTACTGACTCCACAGCCCAAGTTGCGGAGGTAACCGATTACAACAGTGAAAATCATCGTAAAAAAATGTATCTAGCACAAGTACGTATTTGGCTCAGTTTTCTTTATGTATAACATCTATTTTTCCATTTGCAGTGGACAAAACACCCATCAGTGTTATCAAGATCGCCGCTGCAGACTTGCATTTCTCTTTTCTCAATGGAAGCTCTACGACGAGCGCTTTAATCTTGATGTTGTCAGCTAGATGATAAATAGCACATATCTCCCTTTCCCCTAACGCTATTGAACGTCAGTCCTTGGCGTACTGTAACGGTTGTAAATTTTTTATGGCTTGTTTGTAAAATAAAACTCGTAGTTATCTAAAAATAAAAATAAAAAAATAGAGATCTATCAAATTTGCGGGTAGAAAAATAAGATGGATAACAAAAAGTAAGAATACTTTGAAACTGTTAGATAGTTTATTAAAGATGTGTCCATTTCACTATTTATATGTCTCTGAGTAAATCGTTGTTGAGTTGGTGATGTGTAAGAATCGGTGTCTAAAAATATAAATCGTCTGCAAAAAGATATGTCTGAAATAAGTCGGTTGAATAGTGAGCACCAGACAAAAGTGTTCTAAGTCGTGTGTCAAAGGCTGAAAACAAGCGGGAGACAAAAAGAAGACGAGTTACGTAGATATCTTTTGTCAAGAACAAGATCGTTGTGCTTAAGCCTCTGGTGTTTATTCGATTCATTCAGTGTATTTATATGTTTTCTATAATCTAGCTAAGTCGGAGATGGGGAGGCTATTCTATTGAGGAGCAGTCAAAAAGCGTCGGGTTGTAAAGATCAAGACAAGAGTGTTGTGATGTTGAGTGTAAAAGTGTCGGTTGTAAATATCAGGACAAGAATGTCAAAATGTTGAGAGATGAGGACAAAAGCGGTAGAAAGACAAGAGAACAGGACAGAGCTGTCGTGCTCCTCTTTTTGACATTCAGTTCTTCAATTTTGAGGTTACCTGATGGCCTGCCACCTTTGACATACTAAGGAGCAACACTGAATTCTACAAAAACAAAACAAAAATGCAAGTTGTTAGACCAATAGTTACAATGATTAGTGTCAGCTATCATATTCAAAAATTAAGATAAGATAGTCCAATAAAGTAAGAGGAAATTACCAAATAATATAAACAAAGTAACCAAATTTACTGTTCAAATAACCAATTTAGATGTATTTTGAACCTATTTGTGCTAGGCTTGAAATTTTCATACACTTTTTATTATGTTGACAGTGTGGCATTTAAATCCGTGATGGAGATAACCAAAGGCAGGCGCAAAAGAGACAAAAAAGGCTTCAGAGAGAAAAACCAGTGTTACGCTGTATTTTTGACTTGTCGGTATAAATGGGTATGTTTCCAGGTAGTGCCTAAGCGTAAACTTGATGACAGAAATAGCTGGTAAGGTATAGAAAAAGTAGCTTCGGTAGATAAAAACAGTTTGGTTTGTGTGAGCACCAGGTGTAGATTTGAGTCAAACACCAAGACTTGGGTAAGCGGTAAAGCTTGAGGAAAGAAAAGAAAAGATAAAATAGAGTATCTGTTGTCTGGATCGACAATATATAAAGAGATCTGTCTGAAAAAGAGTATGATCGTTAGTAAATCATTGGTATGGTTACCTTTGATCTCGTATTGATTCAATCAATTAGAGATGTATGGAGATGAAATAGAGATATTTCTCGGGTGATCAGCGAGTTGGATCGGAAGAAATTAGGATCTCGGTAAAAAGAAGAGAAAACGTAAAAGAAAACGTAAAAGAAAATAAAAAGAGATAGCGGAATCGGTGCCGCTAGTAAATCAATTGAGAAGAATAAAAGAAAAATAGAGGAAAAGAAAAGGAAAGAATTGGCAGATTCTGGTTAACGGTGGTCTCCTTAGAATAACCAACGGAGGCAGAGCAATAAAAGGCGGCTTTGAAAATAAGAGAAAAACCTTTGGAAAAGACCTTTTGAGATGGCTAGAGTAGACCAAGAGAAGATTGTGCTGTTATAACCTGACGTTTTATTCATTGAAATGAGGGGGTATTTATACAAAAATCGGTTGATACAATAAGGAAATAATTAAGGTGTGCGAGATAAACCCGACGTACTCTACAGGTATTTAAAACCCGAGTTGCTACGCGGTGGTTGTCAGGAACAATGGATGGGCATGTGATCAGCAGGGTTGCAATAGAAGTGGCGGCAGGTCCTTTGAGTTGTCTATGTGACATAGAAATTGAAAAGGTTTGTAGAAGAAAATCAATAAAAAGAATCAGACGGATAAATCCTTTGAGACTTATGTTATGTTCTTTATTGTATATTAATCGACCCAGCTTATATATCTTTTTACTGGCTCTTCTACAATAATAAAAATAACAGTGATCAGCAGTGCATGTTGAATAAGAGCTTTCGTTAAGATAGATTAAAATGTCATGTTCGTTTAGAGTGATGATAGACATTGTTGTATGGGTAAGTTAATTGGGACAGTAGATGGATAGAATCCTTTGAGACTGTTGGATGTCTTTATTTCAGTTAGATTGTCTGCCTATTTATATGATTCAGTCTTTTAGCGGAAATAAGAATTAGTGAACGTTCTTCTCGGTATTAGGTGTGGATTATAGAATGGATCAATTACTGTGATGACACAGTGCTACCTTGTTGTACTGAACTCGGTGATAAGTCTAAGTTATAGATGATAAGGTTCAGTTGGTGTTCCAGTGGAGAAGTTCACTGTATATGGAAACACGATTAATCCCCGATCTTTCCTGTTATGGAACACAATTCTATAGGATGGGCATTACGACGGTCAACATATACCACAGACATGATTGTCCTTCTGCTCTGATTACCATGACTGCATATTCATGCATGCGTATCTCCATGTCAAAGTAAAATTAAAATACGATAATCCCTGCACAGCTGCATACAGCTGTGCATAGTAATTTTGTGCAGAAGACATGATAGCAAATACTCCATATATCACAGTCTATATGTCTTTTACTATGCCGTTTTCCGTGTATAACAATATGTTTTCTCATCTCCATTTATTATTCTCCATCTAATATAAAGTAAAATAAAAATAACTATATATAGAAAAAAGAAAAATGGAAGGTTTACACCGGACGACTTTACCAGAGACAAAACAAAGTGTATTTTCTTTACTGACAGCTAGGGCTTGAAATGGGAAGGCCCAACTGGGCTGGACCTAAGTGGGCTGGGTCAACATCTTGGCCCAGTTTCAAGCTTTAAGGCTTAAAATAGGCAGGCTGTGAAATTTGGTTAATTGAGAGATGGATAACAACGGGAATACGTTGAGACTCTTAGATGATTGTTTATTATTGTTTTACAGAGAGCTTTTATAGCAGTGGCGGTGTTCTTGAGAAATAAAAATTTTACAATGATAAACCAATGATCGATGTTAAAGAGGTTTCAGGTACAATCGGGTATTGGACCCTGATATGATTTGTACTTCAGCTTAATCATTATTTATCCGGTTTCTCATCTGTGAGGTTTATCTGTAGATGTCGTGATATGATCTAGTCATTCTGTATGTAGAATACGACACAGGCCCAACTGGGCTGGGCCTAACTGGGCCGGGTCAACACCTTGGCCCAAGGCCCAGTTGGGCCATCTATTTGGGTCCAAAGCTGGCCCAAAGCTCAGTGGGTAAGGCCTAACTGGGCCGGGACATCCCAAGGCCCGGTGTAGCGCGCCGATTTTTACTCTGTGGCAATCTTGCCTTTTTATTTTCCTTTATCCACAATATCGATTTTACTTTGTTCTTATTTTTTTATTCTTTTTCAAGTGGATCAATAAAAGATGTCGCCTTGACACAATATATCTTTCAAAGTTGTGTTACAACTTTGAAGTCCTCTAGGTTCTTATCATTAGGCTCACGGAATCCTATACAAACCGACATCCACTCTGACAACGGCACATGACCTCTGGTATCACCCCCAACAAGACCCCCAAACCTTATCCAAAAGCACATCCACTCGAAACCGCATACAATCGAAACCGCATACGATCCAAAGTGCATACGATTGAACTAATTACCTGCCGTCATTATCCATTCGAGCCATGATAGACTAGATGATCATCCACTTAGCGAAATTATTTTCTATCGATCTATTTTGTATAAATACCCCTCCAATTCAATGAATAAAACATTAGGTTACAAAAGCATATTCTTCTCTTGGTTATCTCAAGCCATCTCAAAAGGTATTTTCCAAAGGTTTTTCTTATATTTCTCAAACCGCCTTTTATTGCCCGCCTCCGTTGGTTATTCTCAAGAAACCACCGTTAACCCGAATCCATTGATTCCTTTTCTTTTCTTTTTATTTTATTCTCTGTCTGACAAGCGACGACAATTCCGCTGTCCTCTTTTTATTTCTCTTTTTATCTTTGACGAAACTCTTTGACGAAACTCTGCTGATTCAAGGTAACCATATCAGCGATCTTACTAACTATCATATTTTATTTTATCCAGATCTCCTTGGATATTGTCAATACCGACAACACTTACTCCATTCAACCTTTTCTTTTTGTTTCTTCAAGCTTTACCGCTTAACCAAGTCTTGGTGTTTGACTTAAATCTACACTTGGTGCTCACTCAATTTCAAACTTTTCTATCAACGAACATTACTCAACTGATACCCTTAACAACAATCACCGTCATCCAGCTTACGCTACGACAACACTTGGAACAACACTACCCATATACAGTAACCGAAAAATACAGCGTAACAACATTTTCTTTTATATTTTCTCTTCTCTTTACCGAGTGTTGTATCGTGTAGTCGTAAAGGTTGAAATAAAAGTGTGGAAAAACAAGAGATACAATGAAACCGAAGTGTAGGGGAGTTTATTCTGGAATCAGAACCAGAGATCAAGATTACACTAGGTGGTGATATTTATATAGCACTGGATTGCGTCAGTAACAGAGTTCCTGAGTTAGTTCAGATATATTTAATTAAACATCCACTTATAATCGCACTAGACCATTTGATATAGCTGGATACTACACCGAGACCCTATATTTCTCCCGATCCAACTCACTGATCACCCGAAAAATATCTCTATTTCATCTCCATACATCTCTAATTGATTGAATCAATACGAGATTAAAGGTAACTGTACCAACGATTTTACTAACGATCATACTCTTTTTCAGACAGATCTCTTTATATATTGTCGATCCAGACAACAGATACTCTATTTTATCTTTTCTTTTCTTTTCCTCAAGCCTTACCGCTTAACCAAGTCTTGGTGTTCGACTTAAATCTACACCTGGTGCTCACTCAATTCTGAACTTTTCTATCAACGAACATTACTCAACTGATACCCTTAACAACAATCACCGTCATCCAGCTTACGCTACGACAACACTTGGAACAACACTACCCATATACAGTAACCGAA
>JNDT01002289.1:0-35075 GCA_000697055.1 Saksenaea vasiformis B4078 | reverse complement strand
TTCCAACCGCAGATTTTTACGAACATGGAAACAAACAACTACGTGGAAAGCTGGCACAATCAACTCAAGACGACATACCTTGGAAGAAAACGCAACAGAAGAGTAGATCGCTTGATCTATATCTTGACGCATGATGTAGAGTTTGACTTCAAGATGACCACAGCACGCGTAAGCGCAAATGTCGGAAGTATGGGGCCCGCAGAAAGAGAGAGAAGACGACGAGAGATTGCAGCTGCCCAGATACCTAGTGCTGTAGTTGACGATATGGTCTCAGGTCATACTGTCAGATCATTCACACAGGAGGGCGTAGCATATAATATTTCTGTCGAAAATTCGAACATGACAGCATGCACCTGCAGAGACTTCGTCTGGCGCCAAGTAGCATGCAAATATATGTATCTCCTCCAGCGTGCCAATCCCAACCTAAACGTCCTTCAAGGTATTGTAGAAAACTACTTGCATACAGCTTCTAACGCGGAATGCTGTTAATAGTGTCTACTTACTCACATGTGACATCAACTGTTCCAGTTCAAAACACGGAAGATGGCACATTGGACTTCGCGTCACAGAAGACAGTCTTGGAACAGAGAATGCAAAACTTCCTGCAAGAGTTCCAAAGCTGTGAAGAATGCTCGCCTGAAAAATTCCTGGAGATAAAGAAGTATTTTGATGCTATGGAGTATGCTTGGAGCAAAGAAGAAGTGTTTCCCAATACGAATTTGTCAACACAAGAAAAATGATCACATTTCGATTTCAATGACTGAATAAAAGTTTGTGAACGAAAGCGAAAACTCAGTCACATCACCAAGCATGGTAAAAAAGTTATCGCCATGCAAAAAGTTCATGCAGTGGCTTGGTGTTCACTATGTCTATGGCGTTACGATATCTTGTGCGATCATTTGTTTTTCCTAATGTGAAGATCACAGCTACGGAGGCGCCATGCTTGTGTGAGAGATCGTGGGCTACTAGGAGATACATGACCACAAGTTCCTCAGAAGATGGCGGGCTGAAAGTAGCGCAGATCAAAGCAAGGAAAGAGACAACAGAGAGAAGAAGAGATAAAGGACAACAGACTTCCAAAATCGAGGAAGAGACAGCTCTAAAGGAAAGTTCTGAGAATCCAAGAAACTGGCAACCGATTAAACGAGTATCGCGTCCTACAATGGAAAAAATCCGAAATTTACAAGCAATGGTAAATGATTGATTAGAAGAAGGGCTGGATGAGTTCATAGATGTTTGTATATATAGTATCCTGACGTTTATAATTCCGTGAGACTGGCTGATGAATTCAAGATCTCACCTGAAGCTGTCGCGCGCATTCTCAAATCCAAGTTCAGACCTACAGCAGAAATTGCGGCACGACAGGAACGAAACCGGTACGCAGCCATGGGCAAAAGGAAGTTAGAACTACAAAAAAAATACGGTGGACCACCTAAAAAAGGCGACAAATAGAACTGCATCCTCAACAAACAAGCACCCATGAATCATCATCATCATTATCCTGTCTTTTTCATTGTCTCCTAATTCTTAGTTATTCTAAGAGGAAAAGAGGTTCTATTTAGTCAGATAGATGGGGAGAGGGAGGTTGGGTTAAAGAACAAGAGAAAAAAAAAAGAAGAAAAGCTAAAAAGTGATTTGTTTATTCAGTAAATGCAATCAGACGGATGAACCCCTAAAATACGGTAATTGATTTATTCTTCAGCTTCGCTGCTCTTCTTCTCATGCTAAAAAAGAAAGAAGTGAGAAAAAGGGGAGACTTACTACTACTATTAATTATTTACTTACCGCAGTCTTTTCTTCCTCATAGCGCTTCTTGTCAGCTTCAGCTTTTTCAAGATAAGGCTTGATAAAAAAAAACGTATGAGTATTTATTTTTTCATCAGACGCGTCAAAACAAAAAAAAATTACCTTCTTGTCTTCGTCACTCATCTTCTTCCATTTCTCACCCAAGATCTTGCCGATAGCGCCTAAAATGAGAAAAAACCAATGAGATCAATAAGTAACAAAACAAAGAGATATAGCTTCTTTTTTTTTTCTTACCAAAGGTGGCATCGGGGTTCTCTTCTTTGACTATTTGTCTGTTTTCTTGAGAAAAGAACATGTAGGCAGACAGACCACGCTTGGGGGCAGCAGGGTCCTTCTTGGTACGCTTCTTCTTCTTATCTTCTTCACCGGCAGTCTTGGCACTGCGCTTGCTAACTTTGGTAGATTCTTTTGGCATGGTTGATATACTTAAAAAGAGACAGTTAGTAAAACCGCGTAAAAGAATAAAAAAAAAAGCAAAAACAACAAGTCTAGATGGGAGCGTGATGGGCTTCATCAGAGAAGAAAAGGTAATGAGGAAGGTGAAAGTAGTATATGTGTGTGTGTGGGCGAGTGGGTTTGGGTGTGCGCAATAATTATTTTTTTTTTCACCAACTCACCTATTTGACTTTACGCTGTTGGGCTGTCTCTCTTTTTCCACTGGCTCGCGCGGTGTGTGGTGCTAGATGAGTGAGAGTGTTTTGTGTGGTGGGAGGCCGGCGCGGCAATGGAACTCATTAGCAAAATTTTTACAGCCTATCAGAAGCAAGGATTGAAGTTGACGGTGAATCAAACAGTCACCAGATTTCTCCTATCCTTCTGAACCAATCATTTCAATTTGCCTACAGCCCAGCCTTCTTTTTTTTTTTTCCAGAGACTGTTTTTTTGCCTGCAACCCTCTCACAATAATAATAGCATTCCATTGGTAATATAGACACACACACACTCTTCTTTTCTTTATTTTGTTGGAAAAGGAAAACAAAAAAAAAAAGAGAATAGATTCTTTTATGTAAATCTATTTTTACTTCAGATGTGACCATTTTTTTTTCTGAGAGACAGAGACACAGAGAGAGAGTGTGTATGTGTGTGCCCAGGGAACGATGGTACGGGGTCTGTTCACTTCTTTTTTTGTTTTAAGCGGCAAGTGAAATTTCGTGTTGTTCTCTTTAACATGGTGTCAGATTTTTAATCTCCTCTATTCCTTTTTTCATTCCTTATTAAGGGGCGAACAGTTTTTCCGAAAGCGGGATGAATCATCCTTTGTTGTTGTAGTACTATTTCTCTTCTAATTTGTGTATACATATATTATGATAGAAGAGGAATGTCATTTTTGTGACCTGCTTTTAGCAAAGAATACTCTCGTTTGAATGTTGCTCAGCAGATATACTTTAAAAGTGATACAAAGAGTAAACAGTTACAAATAAGGAATGTTACACAAAGACAAACTGTGCGCAATTGTTTTTTTATTTTCCATCAGGCGCGTCATGGTATGAAAATAGCAACAACAACAGAACTGGCGGCAACCCATTTTTTTTTTCATATTACGCGACCTATTCCGGGTGACTTTTTTGTGTTTTTCTTTTTCTTTTTTTTTTTTTTTCAATAGATCTTTTGGTCTATTGTTTTTTAGAATTTGCCTCTAAACGGGATTCCCTTTCGTGGGTTGTTATACTATGTCTCAAAGGATATCTGGTTACACGCCTGCCCCTCGAGGCTACACATCACCACCCGGTAATCGTCCTTCTCCACCGGTACATCGTCATCCTCCTCCTCCTCAACAACAACAACAGTTTGATAATCGACGTCAATCTAACTGGCAATCATCTGATATACGTGGACCAATGCATTCTGAAATAAGAGGAGAACGTAGAAGGTCAAGAGATTATCTTTATCAACAACAACAACAACATCATCACCTTAGAAATGGACATGTTGCTACTGTTGGTCGATCAAGATCTTTAACAAGACCAGAAAGACAAAGACCACGACCGGGATTAATCCGTGCTCCCTCTAGAAATAATAGACCTCCTCAGACAATGCCTCCAAGAATGCAACAACATCATCAACAACCAATGTCTAATCATTTACAACAACAACTTCAACAACAAAAAATGGCACAACAACAACAACAACAATTATATCAACAAACTGCTGCTTTACCTTCTCATCCAATTGAAGAAGAAAAACAAGAAAAACCAAAGGTCCTGATTTCTTGGTGGGCATGGATTGCCTTCCTTGCCACCTGCTGTATTCCAAACTGGTTTATCCGGGTTTGCTTACGAAAACCTAATCCAATGATGCAACAAGCTTGGCGAGAAAAGGTAAAAAATAATAATAATAATAGTAATAGAACTCTCTTTCTCTCTCCCCAAAGCAAATCATTGACTCTTTCTTTCTTTCTTTCTTAAAAGCTTACCTTGTGTTATATTGTGTTGATTCTCTGTGGTGCTCTGGCCTTTATTACTTATGGTCTGAACAAAACAATTTGTCCAAAAGATCAACAACGCTTTCCTTATTCAGCATTGGTCGATGGTATCCGAAAACCTGCTTATTATGATGAAGTCCGTGTTTTTGGTCAAATCTATCCCTTTGATGTTGCAAGTCAATTCTTTGCCTCCAAAGGTCTCAACTTCACAAAAGATTATGCCAATATGGAAATCAGTAGCATCTTTGACGGCGATACAAATAATGCATGCGGTAGATACAACACAGCCTCAGCGGGTTCACTGAATTGCCGTTTGGATAGTCCCTATGGTATACAAAAGGATAAATCCTATCTCCAATTCACTGACTCACCATCATCATTTCCTTTTTTTTTCTTGTTAAAAGGTGGCGGTCTTGCTTTACCCAATGGTGAATGTCTTTCCCTGGCTGAATTACAACGTTTTCACTCTTCCCCCATTTATCTCGGTTTTCAGTGGGATGATTTACGTCCTTTCAATCCCACTCTGGGTAATGAAAATTTAGTTCTTGTTGGTAACTCAGGTGAGCTAAAAAAAAAAAAAACATAATTCGCTGCACTCAGAAAGTCACATTAACTTAATCGATGCAGTTCTAAACTTGACCCGCTACTTTCAAACCAATATTCAAATCTATGGTGAGGCCGTTCATCGCACTTTGCAGTCGTCCCTAGGTCATGACGCTTCTTACGCCATCATGTATACACAAGGCGGAAGAGACGCCCGTCAATGTCTTGTGGCTCGCTACGCCGTCGGAGCAGTTGATATTCAACCCGGTGGTTGTATCGCCGACCAAATTATCATGAATTTGATCTTTGCCCTGATTATTTCCGTCATCGTCATTCGCTATTCCATGGCCCTCCTCTTCCAATGGTTTATCTCCCGCAGACTTGTGAAGCCTGGTGGACGTTCTAATTGGCTGGCCTGGCGTTCTATCAAAGGTGGTAATGATGATCCAGCGAACCATCTTCCAGGTCCCTACAATAATTACGGTCCTATGGCTGTTGGTCAGAATTCCTCATCATCACTAAGCTCACAAACGGACAGTACGCGACCTCCCCGTAGCGTCCAGTCTGATATCGTCCAAACCGAACTCTACACCATCATGCTCGTCACCTGTTATTCCGAAGGCGAAGAAGGTCTTCGCATCACCATGGATAGTTTGGCTGAGACAACCTATTCCAACAAACACAAGGTAACACCAAAGCAAAAAAAAAATTAGGCTTGGATTGCATTTGTTGAAACGATTGGGAAACTAAAAAATAATAATAATATATAGATCTTCTTTGTGATTGCAGATGGTATGATCACAGGTGCAGGTGAATCCAAATCAACACCCGAAATTGTGGTTGACATGATGGATCTGGATCCCACCATGGCCAATCCCCAACCAAAATCCTATCTGGCTGTCGCGGATGGTGAAAAACAACTCAACATGGCAAAAGTGGTACGTCATCTTCTCCCTGGGTTGTTCTTTTTTCTTTGCCTGTTCTTTTCTTTAACTTTTCGATCTTTTAGTATGCCGGTCATTACAAAGGCGTTCCTTGTATCACTGTGGTGAAGTGTGGTACAGAGGAGGAGGCTACGGGTCCGAAACCCGGAAACCGTGGAAAACGTGATTCCCAACTTATCTTAATGAGCTTTTTCCAGCGCGTCCTGTTCAACGATCGGTTGTCGGAACTCGATTATGAGATGTTCTGGAAAATGACTTGGTTAATGAAAGGTGTGACGCCCGACAAGTTTGAACTGGTGCTCATGGTGGATGCGGATACAAAGGTCTTGCCCGACGCCCTGACCTACATGGTGGCCGCTATGGCCAACGATATCACTATCATGGGGCTGTGCGGAGAAACACGTATAGCAAACAAACGCACCTCCTGTAAGTATAAAAAGAAACGGATGAAACGTAAAAAAAAAAAAAGGAAGTGCGATGTGCATTAACGTGCTCGTTTTCTTACAACAGGGGTCACTGCTATTCAGGTGTTTGAATACTATATTTCGCATCATTATGTGAAAGCCTTTGAATCCCTTTTCGGTATGGTCACCTGTTTGCCTGGATGCTTCAGTATGTACCGCATCAAGTCACCCAAAAATGGCGCATGGGTTCCTATTCTGGCCAATCCCGACATTGTCCTTGAATACAACCAGAACGTCGTCACCACGCTTCACGAAAAGAACCTGCTCTTGCTGGGTGAGGATCGTTTCCTATCGACGCTCATGTTACGTACCTTCCCCAAACGACAGATGATGTTTGTGCCACAAGCCAAATGCCGAACCATCGTTCCTGACGAATTCAAAGTCTTGCTGTCGCAACGTAGACGATGGATTAATTCAACCGTTCACAACCTGATGGAACTTGTTCTTGTTTCCGACCTTTGCGGTATTGCCTGTTTGTCCATGCAGTTCTCCGTCTTTATCGATTTGCTGTTCACCATGGTGCTTCCTGCAGCCATTGTCATGACCATTTATCTTATTGTACAATCCGCCGTCGCAGGAAATCCTCAATGGCAATCGCTTGGTTTGCTTCTTGCCATTCTAGGTCTTCCTGGTGTACTCATCGCCATCACAACATTCAAAATCGTCTATGTTTGCTGGATGATCAGTAAGTTGCACTTCGTCTTTATGCAAAGACACGCAAAAACGACTAAATAACAACGATTGCTTATCCTTGTTCTGTTTGTTTTAGTCTACATTATTGCTTTACCCATTTGGAATTTGGTCTTGCCTCTGTATTCATTTTGGCATTTCGATGATTTCTCGTGGGGTGCTACACGTGTCGTTGCAGGTGAAAAGAAAGGCGCGAGCCACGGTGATGCAGAGGGCAAATTCGATTCGTCTCGTCTTATTATGAAGAAATGGGAAGATTGGGAAGCGGAACGTACCGGTCAAAGCTTCCATAAAAATAGATTCACCTTAAAAACACCCCTCGAACAGCGTCTCTCTGCCTTTGACGGTTCTACCAACACGAGCATCCCAACAACACCAACTTTCGGCAGTATCTTTAACGATCGTAAAATGTATGGATCGACCACTTCACTGAAAAACTTGGCAGATAATCCCTAACCGCGCGCGTTCCCCCGTACGGGACCCCCTTTCCCTTCTCACCCATGTTCATTCATTTATTCATATTATTTTTTTTTGTTTTTTACATCTCTACCACAACAACAATAAACTGTAAACAAAGCATCTACATACAGATTAAAAAAGATCCCCACCAACTCCCCCCCAGCTCCCCTTTCACCACGTAGACCCCCTTTATTTTGTCCGCCATGCAATAAGTATTTGTCACCAAACTAAGGTATTAAGAATGGGTCATTGCTGAGGTGTGCTGTCTTTCCATGGTTACAGGGCGACAGCCATTTCTTTATTTTTATTTTTATTTTTATTTTTTTCTTATACAAGCCCCCTACGGTGCAACATAATGATATATTATTATTATACCTAGTAGCACATCGCCTTGTTGGGGATGGGGCACAATGCTTCCTCTATTTTCGGCGGTTCCTTGCTTGGTACCAAGAATGAGGTTAGGTTTGTATCACGTCTTTTTTTCGTCAACTTCCAAATTGAGAGTAACAGGTATTTTGCCCACGCCAATTCAAAGAGCGGTCAATTTTTGGAAACACAAATAGTACGTTCAAGATGGCACCATCCAGAAAGGAGGCAAAGAAAAAGATCGGTATTACAATTGAATATTCCATCTAGAAGATGTCTCCTGTAAAAAAAAAAAAAAAAGACGGATCCCCTTCAATACGAACAGCGTGTCATTAGCGTTTGTCCATGAGAGCCATTATGGCATCCTGACTTTCTCTCCGTGATGACCCGTTTCCCGACATGGTCTCCGTTTGGTGATTTTAATCTGCAAGTATGCCTAGACCTGCGGCTGTGTTGATTTTCAATGTAACGCAAGGTAAAATGCTACTTTTATGAAATACATGCCAATAGCATGTGGAACAACAAGAACTGCCTCCTTCAAGTACAGAACAACTGTTGTATACGTGAAATAAGAATAACTATGAAATCAACACATGCACTTGTAACGCTTTTTCGCCTGCATCGAAAGTTCTTTTCAACCCGATGGTTATAATCACCTGCTCCTGGTTCGAGGATCTAATGCATTGTCCATCGAAAACAAATCTCGCGTCGATAACGTGAACATAGGAAGGGATGACACAATGGCATAGAAAATTTTAAGTTTCTCAGCAACCATTTGGCACGTGTGACCAAATCAAGTTAGCGTCTTGTATCAGATCAGATAAACGCAGCGACCTGTCTCCGTAGACTAGCTCTTGTCAATGCTGCCAGCAGTGCACCGTATTTGTTGATCGGTATTTGCTGATCGGTAACGTAGGAAGCGTTTGAAATAAATCGGTCTCACATAGAATGTATATACGAATGATCACGCATACATAGCTGAAAATCGTTTTGATCTAAATGATTATTAACTATCACGCAATCGCCGCCGTTGCAAAGGCAATGCAAACTCGCTCTCTCAGGCGGAGTTGAATGCGCAGGGTTCAGCTGGTATTCTCTCTCTCTCTCATTTGATCGCCACATTTTTTTTTTTTTTTTTTTTTGCTCAGTTGTAAATCATCATCATCGTCATCATCATCGCGGCTTTCTTTTTCACTCGAGAACTGCTCCGCCGTACCGGTAATTTCCGTCAGAAATGGCGTTGTCTCCGATCAACCGTTGTTTATGCACCAATGATAACGACTCCACATGGCGCGGAGCATGGCTACGTTCAAAACATCGTCTGTTATCAAATCGATGAACTTGTTGGCTGTATGGATCACGGTAAGGAAAAAGAGGTCTTTACAAGAAAAAACGTATTGGTCGCACGTGGTAGTGAAGGAAAAGGAAAGGAGGAGGAAGAGGAAGAGGGAAAACATCATTATGCCGGTGTCCAAAGTCACATCCATGTGATCGGTCCGTTTCCACTCACATTTTAAGAAATACCAACATAAACGTTTGAAGCCAGACTACAAGTGTTTCTTTTTTTTCATCTTCTTCTTCTTCTTTCTTTTCTTTTCTTTCTTTCAACAAGAATGGCAGCAGTGCAAACAAATTATTCAACCGAGCAAGGGACAGCAACGAGTGTCCATCGGACGTTTATCGCTTCCAAGACAGTGGCCAATGTGCTTGCCGAGGTGAAACCACCGCCCAATCGACAGGTGGTCGATCTACCATTGACAGCAACGATGGAAGAAACCCTTGATTTACTTCTTGCCGAAGATATCCTCTCTGTACCCGTCTATCGCTTACAAGAAGGCCAAAAAATATACATCACCATTGTCAGTGTGTTGGATCTTCTCAAGCTTTTTGTTTCCCAGGTAAATTTTAGCCGGATTTAAAGTTTCGTGTTTTCCGTTGACTATTATTTTATTTTCTCACACAAGGCTTCTTTGAATGATCCAAATGTTTTGTTGAAACCGATCAGTGAAGCTGTAGGACAAACGGCCGAAAGCTCTACCCTAGTGACTGTTCGAGTCACAGATACATTGGCCTATCTTATGGATCTGTTTAGTCAGCGTGGTGCACATCGTGTGCTTGTGCAAGCAGAAGAGGGTCCTATCCTACTTTCTCAAATGGATGTTGTACGGTATTTACATGCTCACAACCATCATCTCGGCCCCATCTTGGATATCTCCGCGCCGATGGTGATTGAACGATCGCATGCCCGACGAGGCGTAACGATCGAAAAGGATAGCGTGGATACCATTACCTTCAAATCGACTGCTTTCGACGCATTTTTGAAAATGGCACATAATCCCAAGATCACTGCACTACCTATCGTGGATGACACAAACATTTTTGTAGGCGACCTCAGTCCACAGGATTTGCGGGGTCTGAACAGAGAACGCTTCAGTGCACTTGCAAAACCTGTGGTGATGTATCTCAAATTCAGCCATGGTGACATTTATCCTGCATTCACTTGCCACGACCGCTTCACCTTCTCCCAAATCATGGCTTCCATGGTGCTTCGAAAAGCGTACCGCCTTTGGCTCTGCGACGACGAAGGCCATGTAAAGGGCATCATTGTAAGTCATACAGAAAAAAAAAAAAAGAGAGAGGAGGTATTGACTGACTTGTCTTTTTAGACGTTGAGTGATTTGTTGGCGGCATTCTAGCCTCTGAAGAAAGCCATTTATGTATATATCTCTTTTTCTATCCTATGTGTGTATCATACTGCGCGTTTGCAATACACTTTTTTTTTTGGTTCACCAGACACCACATCCCAAAAACAGAAAATGAGAAATGCTCAGCATTGTTACTCTATATAAACACAATCATACAGGGTGGCACCTCCCTTTGCATTTCTTTCTTTCACTCTACTGTGCCAATGGAACCCGTTTCGATGGATATGACAACTCCTGTTCTTGGAGAATCCTCCTTTCAAAACGGAAAGTATACAACGGAACGTCCCTCTTCCCCTATACCGCATGGAGAAGGAGAAGGAGAAGAAAAAGAAGCTGTGCCTGCTACAGCGGGTAAATTCAAGCGCTACAAGACGACACGGAGAGTGAAATTAGACGAGGGAAATCTGGTGCTTGATTGTCCTGTGTCAGTAAGATACTCCCAGTTAGTGCCTCGGCGTGACAGCAAGGAATTTTCGCACATGCGCTATACCTCGGTGACCTGCCCATCTTCAGAATTTGCCTCAAGCTTCACGCTCCGCAATCAATTACTAGATTGTCACAATGAAATAGCCATTTGTGTGACAATCGACAAAGTACGTAGGATGATGATGGTTCCGTTGATATTCTACTTTGCAACTTAACGTCCATGACTGTAGGAAGATGAGGTGATGCTAAGTAGAACACTCCACGGTCTTATGGAAAACATTGGTCAACTCTGCAAAAAAGAGCGCTCCAGAACTTGGGTAAATCCAAAATACACCGGTGGACGTTTTGGTTGACTGATCGATTTTCTAGGGCCCGGACAGTTGGCGGAAGGTAACGATCTGCCTTATCGCACACGGGCGTGATAGATTACATCCCCGTGTCCTGGACACCTTAACTGCTCTCGGTGTCTTTCAGGAAGGCGTCGCTAAGGCGGTCGTACAAAATAAACTTGCTGAAGGACATCTCTACGAAGTAAGGACGCACAACATCATGCTAACTTTCTCGTTGTGCTGACCGTACGCTTGTTGTTGTTGTTGATTAGTACACCACGCAGTTGTCAATGAACGCTGCGCGCGACTTCAAAGGCGCAGCGGATGGCATTCCGCCGACACAGATTTTGTTTTTCATGCCTACAAAGAACCAGCAAAAGGTGGATCTGCATCGCTGGTTTTTCCAAGGCTTTTGTCCGGTGTTGAAACCTAATCTGACCATGTTGATGGGTGCCGGTACCCGACCTGGTCCGTGGTCCATCTACAAATTGTGGCGCGCTTTCGCGATAGATGACCACGTGGGAGGCGCATGTGGCGAAGTCCGGGTATCAACCAACCGCTTCATCCACCCACTTGTGGCAGGCCAGCACTTTGAATACAAACTAAGCAGCCTTTTTGAAAAACCGCTGGCATCTCTCCTTGGCTTTAACCAACCTTTGCCGGGTGCACTGGTGGCCTACAGGTACTGTGCACTCCGAAAGGATGAGGAACCCCTGCAAACGTATTTGCGGGGAGAAGAAGAAGAAATAGACGATCATGCTGCTGAATTCTTTGAGAGAAACAAGTACGTTGCCGAAGAACGACTCTTCCCTTTCGATTTGGTATTCAAAAAAGATGCCTCATGGACTTTTCGCTACGTAGCGGACGCTTATGGAGAAATAGTGGCACCTTCCTCGGTAAAAAAAAAAAAAAAAAAAAAGAAAAAAGAAAAAAGGCCTGATTCTCCTATTTACTAACTCGAAAAAAAATGATGTAGGTCGCGGCTTTTCTTAATCAACGACGAAAATGGTCTCAAGGTAGGCCAAACCAAGGAAGAAAGAGAGAGAGAGAGAGGGAGGTTTTCTCACATCTGTTTTCTTTCTTTAAGCTTCGCTGTTTGCCGACATGTATATGCTTAGGTATTGCTACAGACTGTGCCAAACAGGACATTCCTGGCTTCGCAAACTACTTTTATCTGTCGAATTTGTCCATCTGTGCATTTCAAGACTTTTCACCTGGTTCGCTTTGGTAAGGAGAAGAAGAAGAAGAAGAGGGAACTGGCTGTATGAATGACTGAGACGATTTTTCAGGCAAACTGGTTCTTGTTGTTTTTTATCATGACCGATGCGATTTCTGACAGTAGACATCCACCCGACGCAGCCCATTGCACACATGTTATCTATACGTCCATTTACATTGGACTACTGATCCTGCTACTTCTGGGCACCGTAGGAAGCTGGCTGCGAGGATCGACGGTTTGTTCATGGCGCGGGAAATATAGCGCTTGCCTAGCCGACCTCAGATCCGAAAAATTCTATACGAGAGTGATGAGCATGTTTGTGGTGCTTATGATATACGGTCTCTTTGTTTCCGTGTGGCTAGTCTATCCCAGCATTCCCACGGTGGTGAATGCATTCCCATTTCTTCCACATTTCACTTGGTCGTTGCGCGATATCTTCCTTTGGATAGCTATTGTCTATCTTCTTTTTTGGTTACCTGGATTTCTGTTCTTTTATCCTTGGCACATGGTGATCAGTATAATCCAATATATCGCCATGGTGCCCAGTTACGTAGCAGTAGTTAATGCCTATGCATTCTGCCAGGCGCATGATGTCAGGTAATGAAAAAATAGTCACGGATTTACAGGCAAATAGAACTAAAATGAGGAACACAGTCGGCTACGGACAGTAAACCGCGATGCACCATCGGACATTGGCGCGACACCCGTTCCGCAGGATCAAAAAGACACCAAGAGTACTCCGCCGGAGTCGAAAGACGTCCATTCGTTGTATGAGGAGGCCTGTATCCGGCTTGCACACCACGTGGCGGATAAGGCTGACAATGACGAGGAGGATGAATTCCTACTACTGGATACCCAGACTGAGCAGCAGAACGGCTACCACGTTGTGCGAAAACTACTGGCTGTTGGTTGGGTTTTATCCAATGTCGCCGTCGTCATTATCACCTTGTTTCTTGTAACGAATTGGCATGGTACGTTCCTTTTTTTTTTCTTCCGTAAAGAAAAACATAAGTGCTGATTCTTTTGTAAACAGTTCGCTTTGATCCCCATGCCAACTCATACATGATCTATGTTCTACGAGCTGTAGCTGCGTTGGCGGCCTTCCGATCTGTCGCCGGTCTGAGTTACCGGATTTTATCATTCGCTGCAGCAATTACTAACTAAGGAAGGTGACACCAACTATGCTCTCAGACAGTGTAGCACTAAGCTGCGCTATGCTTCTCTTTTTCTACAGAACAACTTTTTTTTTTCTCTCTCGTAAAGCGTGCTTCTTGTTAGCCTTGTCTCAGTCTAGCTTATTTTTATATCATCCTTCTTCCGTCCCCCCTTTTCTTTTTTTTTTTTTTTGGATGAACGCAATTTGATTAGGTGCCAGTAAAAGAACCGAAAACTAAAGTCCTAACTCTGTGGACAAAGCGCGGGATGGTTTTTGCGAGATCTGAGGTCACGTCTGAGATGCGCTCTTAGGGATCTGCCGAAGTATGCATATACAAGAGTAAACATTGACCGTTAGAAAAGGGTTGACAGATGTGCGGTAGCAGTAATAATTTACACAAGAGATAGGGTTACATTTGTTTGTTCAACACTCGACCAGTGAGACAATTCAGGGTGTTAATGAATATTTGGAACTTGGTAGTTCTCTTCTTAGGGTTTCCAAGGAACCTCAAGTCTTCCTCCCTACGTCGGGATCTCTTCAGAGCGTTTCCTTCATAGAAGCCGAGCACTTCTCGAATGATGTAAGGGCAGCACTGGTACCAAAAAGAAAAACTTGTTTATTCGAAAGATGGGGTGCTCTTGTCGTTAAGAAACGGATTTGCTTCTCAACCAGGGAGAATAATCAAAGGAGATTCTGATAACAAAGAATTGTGGAGGGCACCTGGGGCAAATGCCAAAAAGTGTTTTTACAATGGTTCAAGTGTTATAAATAACCTGGGATCGGACAAAATGGCAAGGAGGTTACGCCATTATCAAACAGTTGGTTCCCGATCATTTGGACCAGGAGATTGGAACAAATGGTCGAAATTAGCAAGTGTAGAAGATAAGCAGCTTGCTTTGCATGAAGTGACACAGTACAATGGTGTAAATGCTCAGCGTGTAACTTGAGCAAAAATAACAAGTTCCTGAACTTATCACTGCAACAACAAGAGGGGGATTCAAATGAACAAAAGCGATGTGTTCCAACGGAGCTGAAAAGAACAGCTATCTATTTCAACGCATCGGTTTCGTCTACCGAATGAAGACAGAGATTGGCAGGCCAAAACTTTCTCTCTCTCTCTCTCCGAGCTTCAAAAAATGCAAGATAAAAAGTGTCAAGGAGTATAGATGAAGCAGTCAAAACACACGCTGACTTCCTTAACCCCATGAACAAGTTACAAGTCTCTATACCTTCTGATTTCAACCCGTTAAAAAAGATTGAAGTTAAAACCAGGTACCCAAGTTGAAAGACTCACACCTTTTTAGTTTCTTGAGGATGCTCAGAAAAAGGTTGACAGGGTTAATGAGAGAAAAAGGAAAGTGTTTGAGTTGAACATGACAAAGTAAATGTTAGCTGACAGCGAAAGGGAAAAATTGGAGATCCGAATGTGTTGAAAAAAAAACGCCGCTTAAAGAAATTTGTTGCGATGGGCGGTGTTTCAAAATAATACCTTTTTTTACAAAATCTCCCTTAAAACGCTTTCATAAAAAAGGACATCCCTTTCGCCATTCGATTTCAGTAATGGTAATTACTGCAGCACGGATATGCTCTATACGAGCTTTACTGTCTACTTTGTTATACTCGGTCACTTTTGCGTATGGATATCCAACCGGTGTGTTCTCTCTGGCGGCGGAAGGAGCGGAGCCAATGTATGAGTCCGTCTCATTCTGGGAACGAGCGATCGTTGTCTTGGTCTTGGTACTTCTGGGAGGTGTCTTTGCTGGTAAGAGACCGGGTTAGCTTAACTTTCTGTAAAAACACTCGCTTTTTTTAGGACTGACACTCGGTCTCATGGGTCTGGACGAGACGAATCTGCATGTACTTATTGAATCTGGCACTCCCGACGAACGTGAAAATGCCAAAAAGGTATTGGCCTTGCTTGACCGTGGCAAACACTGGGTGCTTGTCACATTACTTCTTTCCAATGTGATTATCAACGAAACGTTGCCCATTATTTTGGACGGTATTCTCGGTGACGGATGGCAGGCCGTTGTCATGTCGACAGCATTGATCGTTATTTTTGGCGAGTGAGTGAATCAAAAAAAAAAAGCTATAAGTGGAAAAGACAATGACAGACTAATGTTCTCTTTTCTTTTTTTTTCTTTCTTTTTTTTGTTGTTGTTGTGGCGGCTAATAGGGTCATTCCACAATGTACGTGTTTTCTGTGCAACGATGATATGCTTAATCTTTTCCGATAGCTATCTGTGTTCGATATGGACTGCTGATCGGCGCCCGTACGGCAGGGTAACGGCAACAAGAAGCAAATAATTTCTTTGACGCACGACCTGTCTAACTCAGTTCTCAATTAGCATGGTTCTGGTCCTGATGTATTTTATGTATCCGATTGCATACCCAACAGCCTTATTGTTGGATTACTTCCTCGGTGAATCGCATGGCACTGTATACAAGAAATCTGGTAAGCAAATATAGAATGGTAAAAAACAAAGGAGAATAATTTTTGTTGCAAACGGAACCAAGGGTTAAAATCATTGGTATCCCTACACCAAGCTGTGAACCCCTCCGACGTCGAGGCCTTGACTGCGGACGAGGTGACGATCATTGGTGCTGTCCTCGACTTGCGATCCAAACCGGTGTCTCAAATCATGACCCCGATATTGGACGTCTTTACCTTGTCGGTGGATGATATTCTTGATGAAGTGCTGGTGGATAAGGTAAAAAAACAAAAATTGGAGGCATGAAGGATGATTTCCCAGGATTGAGCTTTTATTCTTACTGTTTAGATTTTGTCGGCGGGTTATTCGCGTATCCCCGTTCATTCTCCCGGAGACAAGACCAATTTTGTTGGCATGCTGCTGACCAAACGACTTATTACATACGACCCTGAAGATGGTCTCCCCGTGAAAGAGTTACAGATTAGCACTCTACCTGAAACAGGGCCTGACACCAGCTGTTTGGATATTCTTAACTTTTTCCAGGAAGGCAAAAGTAAGTTTCTATTGGACAGCCGAAAAAGGATATAATGCCATTTTGACTAGGCCACATGGCTTTGGTCTCTGCTGATCCTGGGGGACAAAGTGGTGCACTCGGTGTGATCACTCTCGAGGATGTCATTGAAGAATTGATTGGCGAGGTAAATAGAAGCAATTCGGGGAACGATGGAAAACTTATTGCCTCTTAGGAAATCATTGATGAAACGGATGTCTATGTGGATGGTAAAGTTGGATCCACGTAGATGAAGTGGTTACTGACGTTTCTCTTTTTCTTTTTTCTATAAGTGCGCAACAAAATCCGAGTCGTTCGCCGTCAAGTAACCAATAAAAAAGCCGGCCGTTCTCAACAACTCCTCAGTGCCCGTAAGCGACAATCATTTGGAGCAGGCGAAAAGCCAAACGACCTTTTGCGGACAAATTCTTCCGCCTCGGCTCACGGCAAGGTGGTGGAACCTTACGTAAAGACGTACGGTGCAGTGACGAATGGCAAGCTGGCTGTCTCTGGCTCTCCTGGAGCCATGGAGACTTCCTCGTTGCTTGAAAATCAGCAGTAAAAAAAGTGATTCATTATACCTTATAAATAGCAGCATTATCTGATTACTTACATTTCTTTCGGGAGGCTGTACAGACTATAAAAAAGATCAATTCGTGATTTCAGCATTTTTGTAGATTACTGAATTTTTTCGTGTAGCTCGCCGTTTGTTTAAACCATTTGGCGTTAGCTTGCAATAAATCTTATGCTGGGTAAAAGTTCTTCTTTCTGCGTTTTGTATACTTTTTTTTGCATCTTGAATAGACGAGTGCACTTTATTCAAAAAGAAAATTGATACCGGAAGGCTTACAGCATAACTACGCAATAAACGCTGACCAGTAGCGACGTTTATTTCTGAAAACGCTGTGGATTTCTTTTGCATCAGAGCGTACTGTGATGTTTCAATGTGATTAGTTCTCCCCATGTCTAATTGGAAGATAGGCTTCAGGTAACGCGATGTTATGAGGGTTTAAAAGGATGCATGAATACATTTTTCTTTGGCTCCGTTTTCTTCCCCGGTGTGAATTTATGCTGTGTACAGGATCATCCCATGTATCTTTGTGTGTCGTTTACCCTGCATGACCTGTCTCCCGACTACCATGACTGTGTGTTGGCAGCTTTTAATTCATCACTTGAGTAAATGTCACACTCAGCATCATACACTTTTCACAATAGATGGCTAGATGTTGCATTGTTTCATTTAAGCATTATTCCATATACAGACCATAAATGACCTATATAATTTCTGTGTTCACCTGAGAGATCAAGTTTGATATAAATAAATTCTGCCTTTGTTGCCAGAATATTCCTTTTTCTTCTGACTTACCATATGAGAACGGGGTATTTTTTTTTTTTGGCTAGACATCGCTTCGTTTTATATCTTTCAAACATTTCTGGATCCAGTCATAACGCCTACTGGTTTTTGTTCTTGAGCAACGCCAATCAAAAAAGATGCTAGTGTCGAACTAAGATGAAGATATTATAAAGTTTAAGTGAAGTTGTTGAGCATGCACTTTTACTGCTGCATCATTCCTTTCTATTGAGAGTCTCGTCTCTATTGGTGGCCATGGTAGTGACGAGAGAAAGCATTGTTGTCCACCACGTGAGAAAAGAAAAGAGTATAAAAGATAAAGCGGAGAATATCCCACTTGTTTCAATGCTGAGAGCAAGTAGTAGTAGTAGTAGTGGGCAGTATCTGACTGTCTCTCCCTTGCAGAGGAGCTGAAGGTGCTGTGACGCCATGATAGAGCCAATTTTGTTTCCCAATTCGGGAAGCATGAAATTGATCGGCCAACCCAACACAAAGTCACAACCGCTCCTCATCCAACGTCAAATTGGAGGTGGCCCCTCAGTTGAAACACTTCCTTGGTACCGATGGCAACTCCAGCGGCTGGTACGACCACACCATCTGCCAAAGCAGCTCGACAATCCAGCTCTCAGGTGGCCTCAGACTTCAACTCGGATCTTACGAAAGGTCTTTCGCAAGCGGATATACCTGGTCTACGCAACATATACGGTTTCAACGACCTTGATAAGGCTGATGAGGAATCGTTATTGTCGAAATTTTTCAAATCGTTTGCAGAGAATCCGCTGATTCTTTTGCTCCTCGGCTCTGCTTTTGTCTCGGTACTTATGGGCCAGTTCGATGACGCCCTTAGCATTACTATGGTCAGTTCTATTCACGTTCTTTTTTTTTTTTTCTGTACCATAAACTGATGACTTCTTACCTTTCTTTCTCTTTTTTTTTTCCAGGCAATCGTCATTGTAGTTACTGGTAAGTAGAAGGTGTATTCTGAATTTTTTTTTTTCATGTGTTCCTTTTTTTTTTTTTTTAGTGGCATTTGTTCAAGAATACAAGTCAGAAAAGTCCCTTGAAGCGCTGAATAAGCTAGTTCCTCATTACTGCCATCTGATCAGGTACGCATAAACCCCCCATTAGAAAACTACCATTCAACATGACCCACAGAGATGGCCAGCTTCAAACGGTTATGGCAAGTGAATTAGTACCCGGTGACCTTGTCCGGTTCAGTATAGGCGACCGGATACCTGCGGATTGCCGTCTCATCGCGGTAAAGCATTGTCCTTCTCTCCTTTCCTTTTTTATTTCCGAAAGGAGTATAGAGCAAAATACAAATTGAATCCTTTTTTAGGCAGTGGATCTAGAGATCGACGAATCTAATTTGACAGGAGAGAACAAGCCAAGACGGAAAATCATTGACGCCATCAGCACAAACATGTATACGGAACTTTCATTATCAGAAAGAGACAACATCGCGTTTATGGGAACTCTTGTCCGCAACGGTAAGGAAAAAGAAAATAGATAGTGATCGTGGCTGAACTGGGTTGGTGAACCGCTGGTAGGACACGGTACCGGAGTTGTCGTAGCAACGGGTAAAAGCACCGAATTTGGTCACGTCTTTGAGTTAATGCAGGAGGTAAATGTAAAAAAAAAAAAAAAAAAATCACGTTCCGCATTTGTTTGTCTAAAGTATGTCATCTAGGTGGAGGTCCGAAAGACTCCGCTTCAGATCAGCATGAATGAGCTCGGGAAGCAGCTTTCGGTGTTCTCATTTGGAATCATCATTGTTATTGTGCTCATTGGTCTTATTCAGAAGCGTAGTTGGCTTGAAATGTTTACGATCGGAGGTCAGTTGATATTTATTTTTATGTGTGTGTGTGTGTGCGTTTTTTCTTTAATTAACTTGATGTAGTGAGTCTTGCGGTTGCTGCCATTCCTGAAGGACTACCAATTGTTGTTACTGTGACATTAGCATTGGGTGTACTGCGTATGGCAAACAGACGGGCGATTGTCAAACAATTGCCTTCTGTTGAGACATTGGGATCAGTGAATGTTGTTTGCGCTGATAAAACGGGTATAGTTCTTGTACCACGGCGGTCCGTCTAAATCTTTCATTCCATTTCGGATGTAGGAACATTGACGGTCAATCAGATGACAGTAACCAAAGTTTTTACTGTGCATGACCAAGCTATTTTTGATTACGAGCATACAGCTCCTGGGGAGTTAACAGATGCTTTGAGACAGACACTTCGAATTGGTAAGTCTACCACGCGGTTGGATCGATATTCATTTATTTTTATTTTATGCAAGGCAATTTATGCAATAACGCTCAGATCACGGAGGATGGTAAATATATTGGTCAACCGACAGATATAGCGCTACTGGACGTTGTTCTACGTTCGGGACTGACGGATGAGCGTGAGGTAAAAAAAAAAAAAAAAAAAAAAAGGTGATCAAGTGATGGGCATGGATCACAGACATTGGAATAGAGTTGGGAACGTACAGCAGAAGTGCCATTCAACTCAGATCAGAAATTTATGAGTGTGTCTTGTCGCAACAGTCAGGTCAATCATTGCAAATTTTTTAAGGGGGCTACGGAGATCATACTGGAAAAATGTACTACGTATTATGTGTCCAAGTACTCAAAGCCGGTGCTTACGGACGCATTGAAGGAGGGAATCCTGGAGCATGTAGCGGCAATGAGTTCGCATGGACTTCGTGTGCTGTGCACAGCGTTTGGTGAAGAGGACAATGCTCTCTGTTTTACGGGATTCCTTGCGGTTTATGACCCTCCACGTGCTGGTGTGGCTGATGCTATTCATGAGCTTGTTCAGGGAGGCGTAAAGGTAGCGATGATCACGGGTGATTCGGAGGCTACTGCCGTGTCGATTGCCCGGAAGTTGGGCATCCCTACAAACACGGCCAAGGGGAGCTGTTTGACCGGACGTGAAATTGAAGGCATGTCCGAACGTCATCTTCAAGAAATCATCCATACTGTCTCTGTGTTCGCACGTACAACACCTAAACACAAACTAGCTATTGTAAAGGCCTATCAGGCGGCGGGGTCCGTGGTGGCTATGACGGGTGATGGTGTGAATGATGCGCCAGCACTCAAAATGGCGGATATTGGTATATCGATGGGAAAGAGCGGAACAGATGTATCAAAAGAAGCAGCAGATATGATTCTTTGTGATGATGATATCTCTACTATTCTACATGCTATAGAAGAAGGTACTTTGTTTTTCTTTCTTTCGAGCGTTTTCAAGAGATTCACCTTGTTCTTTTGTAGGAAAATCGATTTTCTATAATATTCAAAACTTCTTAACTTTCCAGCTCAGTACAAGTATTTCTGCCCTTTCACTGATTGCACTATGTACTTTGTTTGGGCTTGCAACACCGCTTAATGCGATGCAGATTCTCTGGATTAGTACGTTGGGCTATGGTTAGGACGACCGGTCTTACTGTGAATTTTTTTTATAGATATTATTATGGATGGGCCACCGGCACAATCTCTTGGTGTAGAACCGGTAGATCTGGACATCATGAAGAAACCACCACGTGCACGCAATGCCAATATCTTGACAAAACGCCTGGTATCCCGTGTATTAACAGCAGCCTTTCTTGTTGTCGTTGGAACAATGTCCATCTATGTATCCGAAATGAAAGACGGTATTGTCACGAACAGGGACGCGACGATGGTAAAAAAAAATAGACGCATCTATCGTAGATTCTGATTTCTCACGTTTTCGTTATTTAGACCTTTACTACGTTTGTCTTTTTTGACATGTTTAACGCGCTAGCCTGTCGCTCCGAAAGACACTCTATTTTTTCCATTGGATTTTTCTCCAATAAGATGTTTAATCTGGCTGTCGGAGGGTCGATTCTTTCGCAGCTTTTGGTAATCTATGTTCCATTCCTTCAGGCGATTTTCCAAACGGAGGCTCTATCTCTCTACGACCTTGTCAAGATCACGTTGGTCTCCAGTTCGGTATTTATTGTGGATGAAATCAAAAAACTTTGGATGGCGAAAGGATTTAAGATCAAGCATCAGCATGGAGAATCCAAGCTAAAATACCACCTTGTACGTGACGAGGAAATAGAAAGCGGAATTAGTGCTGTATAAACCGATTAAAAACGGGAGCCTTTTGAAGAAAGATAATACGTTTGTGTTAGAAATGAACGAGTGTTCATCGTAAAGCCTATAATGGATTCAAATGCATTAATTTTTAATTGATACAGCCCGATAGGCAAACGTTAACAGTAAAGTTTAATTTTACCCATGAATAAACAACCAAAGCTTGCGCTGAAAAGAAAAGAAAACAGGTATTCGTAGTTAGCGTACCAAGTATGGGAGAGAAACCATATATTACTCGATCCTCCTGTGGAGGCAAAATTTACTGGAGCGACATATAACCTATTTCATGGTTAGTAAACGGAGTGATACATTGATAGCATTGGATGAACGTAAAATACATACTTCAAAGCGGGTCAAAGTTCATCTGAAAGTAAACGCCGAACAATTTCATAGGAAAAAGAAATCCCAGCTTGAAATCCGAACCCAGATGGTACCTCCTGGTGGCTTTGCCTAGGCAGCGTCCTTTTTTCGCTTGGTTTTCTCTTTTTTTCGAACGATCGTTACACATGTCAACCACAAAACCTAAACAACGAGTGAATCAGAAATTCCAGCGGCGTAATAATGAAAAGGAAGAGTTGAAGGCACTCGAGGCAAAAGCTTCTCAACCAGTACGTCGTTGATCACTTAACGATCGAGCCGGTACTAATGGATTATATAGGAGAACTACGCCGATGTAAAAGATTTTCAAGATCTGCCGATATCAACAAGAACAAATGACGGCTTGAAACGGGCCAATTTTAGACAGCTTACAGAAATTCAACGCAAAGCGATTCCCATGGCTTTAGCAAAAAGAGACGTCCTGGGTGCTGCAAAGACGGGCAGCGGAAAGACCTTGTCGTTTTTAGTACCCGTATGTTGCCATTGCTTTGTTTTTTTCTTCTTGAATTAATGGGTTTGCTGTTTAGGTTCTCGAAATTCTCTACCGAGAGCAGTGGAATGCTGCTGACGGTCTAGGTGCTCTGATTATCTCTCCTACGCGTGAACTTGCCGTACAAATTTTCGAAGTGTTGCAAAAAATCGGACGTACCCATACCTTGTCGGCCGGTCTAATTATTGGAGGAAAGGATTTCAAAACTGAACAGGAACGCATCACGAGGATGAATATCTTGGTAGCAACACCTGGACGTTTACTGCAGCATATGGATCAATCTGTAGGATTTAACTGCGATAATTTGCAAGTGCTAGGTAGGTTGCGAAAGGACAAAAAAAATCTGGAGCAATTGCTTAATGCCTCTGCTTTCTATTAGTGTTGGATGAAGCAGACAGAATTATGGATATGGGATTCCAGAAAACGGTGAACGCTATTGTTGAGAATTTACCACGACAGCGACAGACCATGTTGTTTTCAGCAACCCAAACCCGCTCTGTGAAAGATTTAGCACGACTCAGTCTTAGAGATCCGGAATACGTCGCCGTCCATGAGCAAGCAGAACATAGTACACCGAAAAATCTTACGCAGCACTACGTTGTATGCGATTTACCACAGAAACTTGATATCCTGTATTCATTTATCAGAACACATTTGAAGACCAAGACAATTGTGTTTTTGTCCAGCTGTAAACAGACACGATTTGTTTACGAATGTTTCTGCAAGCTTCAACCGGGTATCCCCATTCTCCATCTGCACGGCAAGCAAAAGCAGATGAAACGCGTTGAAATTTTCAGAAAGTTCACATCCAGTCAACACGCTGTTCTCCTTAGTACAGACATTGCTGCTCGCGGTCTTGATTTCCCTGCTGTCGATTGGGTTGTGCAGCTTGACTGCCCTGAGGACGCCGAAACCTACATTCATCGTGTCGGTCGAACAGCCCGCTTTGAAGCCGAAGGACACGCTTTGCTGATGCTGCTGCCTACGGAAGCCGAAGCGATGGTGGACCTATTGAAAAAGAAAAAGGTTCCTGTGGAAGAGATTAAAATCCGTGCCAACAAGCAGCAATCTATCCGAAAACAACTTCAAAGCTACTGTTTCCAGGATCCAGAAGTTAAATATCTCGGTCAAAGAGTAAGCGAAAAGAAAAGGAAGATTGGAGTGTCCTAACAAACATCCTTTGGTAGGCATTTGTTGCATATATGCGTTCTGTCTATCTTCAGAGAAACAAGAACGTTTTCAAGGTTAACGAATTGCCTGCAGAGGAATTTGCATTATCTCTTGGATTGGCAGGTGCACCAAAGATCAAATTCGTAAAGAAGGCGGAAGCCAAATTGCGAGGCCCTACCAAGGCGAAGGTCGAAGAGGAGGAGGAGGAGGAGGAGGAGGAGGAGAAAGAAGAAGAAGAGGAAGAAAAGGAAGCTGAAGAAGAAGAAGAACAGCGTAGTGAAAAGGCAAGTATTATTTCAACTACTGTAATCGAGACTCATTGATATTGCAGGGACAGGTCAAAACCAAGTACGACCGAATGTTCCAGCGAAAGAATCAAGATATTCTTTCTGAGCATTATCACAAACTCGTGGACTTTGAAGGCGATAAATTGGAAACGGATGGAAATGACGACTTTTTGACCTTGGCCCGTGTTGATCACGACCTGGAGAACGACTCAGAGGAGGATATGAAGGTTTGCCTTATCGAATGCATTCAAGAAACCAGGGCTAAAACTTGCACTTAGGAGGCACATATGAATAACTTGTCCAAACGTCAACAGAAAATGACAAAGAAAGAGAGGGCAAAGAAGATGTCCAAGGGAGAACGTGTGATTTTCGATGAGGAAGGAAAGGTGAGTGTAACATGGAAGCAATTCATGCGGTGTCTTATCGTTTTTCCTAGCCCCATCAACTCTACGAGATGAAGGATGAAAAGGACTTCTTGCAGGCGGGTGATGCCAAGACTCAGATCGACGCCTTTATCAGTGAAACAGGCGAAGTGATGAAGAAGGCAGATGTTGATGATAAAGCGCTTGCTAAGGAAAAGAGACGAGAAAAGAAATTACGACGAAAACTTCGTGAACAGCAGGAATTAGAAGTGAGTAGTGTGAAAGATTTATAAGCATATATTGATGATGGCGACGTTAGGCCTTAAACGGTACTGAGAGCGACCATGACATGGATCAGGATCAAGATCAATCTGAATCTGAGGATGATGATTTGGCGCTGAAACGAAAATGGGGCATGGTCGATGAAAGCGAAGACGAAGAAGAACGACCGAAGAAGAAGGTCATCGAAACAGATCAACCACTGACATTGCAGGATCAAGAAGCATTAGCACTCAAGCTCTTGGGAGCATAATTGTATCATACATTCTTAACACCAAAAAAAAAAGCTACAATATATCTGATAGAACGTAACATGCATTGATTTCCAGAGAAAACGTGCTGTTATATTACAAATGGAAAGTTCCTTTCGAAATCAGTGACAATGGGCATGTAAACTGTGGTAGTCTGTGCGTAAGAAATTTTATAGTTGCAGACACTCTAACAATAGCAGATGTAACTTAACAAGTTGGAATAGCAGTGTGATATACAAAACGATGGCGATAACTCTCAATTAAAGGATGGCACGTATTTGTGGTGCGTATTAGAGCACGTAGGTTTCCTACGCATCCCAATGGCGGACCTACACCCTCAAAAAGGGAGTCGCTTTGGACAGAAACGGTCAGCGTATGCCACTTACATATACTTGTGTTAGATATCTCCTCAGCATTTTGTAGTCAAGTCAGAAAGTACGCTATTCCAATAGAAGAACAACATGTTCAATGATATTCCAACAGAGACGCATTATGTTCAGTGATATACAGATAAAGAACATGTCCAAATATATGAACGTCATTAATACACCAGGATGTTACATCAATTTAGATATAATGCCTTTGTCCAAAGTAAAAGAAATTTTGGCTGATGTTTTTTGCTCAAGAGGAGGAAAGGTTATGAACACACTCGGATTTTCAGGGCGGTGCTTCAAAAAATTGCTTTTCGTTCCCGAAGAAAATGTTTTTGTCCAAAGTAATTCCCTTTTTCGGATGTATATGATTGACAGCCAAAGTGTCGCCATTCCTCAGTTGAAGCAACAACTTGAGCTACGGAGTGACCCTGTACGCGGGCGTGGTGTCTTTACAACTGAATTTATACCACGAAATACGTTGGTAGATATATCACCAGTACTGCTCTTTTCGCACGATGAGTACGAACGACATGGTCAACACACCATTCTTGACGAATGTAGGCGACGAGACAGTCACTTATTATCCTTGGTGCTAAAGCAACCCTCATGATAGATACATATCGCTGGAAAGACGGGTATGGCCTAGCCTTGGGACTCGGGTCCATGTTTAATCATTCGAATAACCCCAACGTTGGCTTCATAAGAGACTTTGAGCAGCGTTTGATTCGATACATAACCATGAATGATATTCAAGCAGATGAAGAGCTATGTATCTCCTACGGTTCACACATATGGTTTGAAAATACCGAAGAAGACGCAAAGGCAGTAGAGGATGAAGATGATGAAGAGGAAGTACCCTGGTGGCAACAAGTCATGATGGATTAAAGAACTGCGCGCCATGCTGATCCTAGACACCTTCCGCCAGTCATGGCGCTACTTTCTTTGCTTGCGATATAAAGCACCTGGACATAGATTAGATGGAAAGCAACGATGCAACGGATCACCTATGGTGCTTATTGGTCGTGTTGCGTAGCTTATGTATTTCTGTTTGTTTTCTTTCTTGTTGGATAGGCGAGACTCTTCTCTCATGACATCACTTGATATTTAAATATCTGAGGTCCGTGAATATAATTAAGCATTGATGGAAATCGCTAGGGGCACTCGAAATAGGACAGTACAGTCCTCCAAATTTGATTTGCTGAAATGGAGGTACAGGATATCAAAGAGACGAAAGCCGGAAGAACAACTTTTGACCGCTAAAATAAACGAACATTTAATGTCATCGTGTAAAAGACTAATTCCAAAATTTGAAGAAAAATAACTACTGGATTTTGAATACACATTTGCGTCACCTAAATACTACTTTGCGTTGGTACCAAGTCAATCTTGCAGTGCGCACCCGAGAGTTTTTGCGCAGAGTCTCAGGTACCTTTGCTTCTAAATCAAAGGTGTATTGCGCTGGTCTATATGAATTTCGCGTCCATTGAGGGGCCGCGCTGATATAAGTAGTGTATGAATTTGTTGCTACCTTATGTATTAACAAACGCATATTTGATTCTTTTCTTAGCGTAAGTGGCTGCTCATGGACGCAAAATTTATGTAGATCAGCGTAAAAGTTTCGTTAAATTTGAATTTTATTGTTTGTGTAGACTGTGAACGCTGCGCCTAATGGCATTTTCGCTCTAGCCCGGTCTCGTAGATAAAGCAGACAAAAAAAACCTTGCGAGAAAAGGGAGAAAAGGCAAAGCTACGGTGTGCGATCTATTGGGGAGGGGGCGGAAGGGGAGGAGGGGAGTTCTAGCCAAAGTGGAGTATGTCCATGGTGGTTAACCAGCCATGGGAGATAAAGAGGCGGCCGACCGCCCGCTTCACGCTATCTTCCAAGAATTCAAGTGCACGAAGGCAGCGGTGCCTTTGACAGTCGAGGGCAATCTTCTGGCCCTCTGCGGGAGGGAGCGAGGAGTAGGCGGGATCTCGGAGGTGGATAGGATCGGCGGGGGCAAAGTTGCTGATGGTGGGGACGGTGGCTTGTTGTAGGTGATCTATGAGTTCGGGCAGGTATCCTTCATGAACAAGGAGGCCGACGACGTGGCGGGCAGGGAAGGCAAGGTCGAGCACTCGGGTATTGTTAATACCTAATGTGCGAAGATAGTTGCGGATTTCATGGCGTGGCAGTCGCTTTCGGGAGTGGAGGTAGACGTACCGGAAGCACGACGGGGCGGCTTCTGGTGCCTGGAAGAAGTTGCTGGCAGTAATCGTAGTGGTGGCTGGTGTAGAGTTCTTGGCGGCTGAGTTTGGAGCACGTAGATTGTTTTTGTGCAGGTAATTAGTTGTGAGGTCTTGCTGGGCGATGGGGCAGGCGTAGCATCCTTGGTGTGGGATGTACGTGGTGTCGGGGCTGATGGTGGGAGCTTTAGCTGGTTTAGTGTCTTTGACACTGGAGGGCTTGCGGTTGGTAGGGACAGTGCAGTTGGTACAGAAGGTGCTGGTGCTGCTGGTGGGGGCGATGAGCAAAGTTGCTTGGGAGTGGGGGCAATGGACGCGGTGAACACCGAACAAGTGGTGAAGCGTGGAGCGGTACGGGTCTTGCTGGGGCGGCTTTCGAGTTCGTTGACACGAGCTTGAAGAGTTTCAAGTTGTTTTTGTTGATGGGCAAATGCTTTCTTGTAAAAGTCGCGGTCCGCTTGGACCTGGTGTAGTTGGTCTCAGAAGTTTTTGCGCTTCAGTTGGCGGTGGGACTCTGAAGATCCAAGCTGGATCGTTGGGGTCTCCAGTCAAGTAATGGTGCTTACGGGTGTGTTTCTTATGGGTCATGGCTACGAAGCCTTGTGTAACAACACAAGACGCGGAAGAGGGGCAGCGTAAAAGTTTGTTCAATAAACAGTAGTGGCGCTGATATAACGCATCACAACATTTTAAAATGCCAATATTGCCGAACGTTCTGGAAGCACAATACCAACAACTGAAAAATAAGTACTGGATCGCAAGAGTCATTTGGTTTGATGAAGGCAAGCACAGAGAATTCACGCGCCTCCCATAAAGCAACCAATGATTACCGCATGAATGCGTGCTTCCCATCCGGGTATTTGGGTATTTACACTCAGTGATAAGTTGTTAGCATCGCCCTTCCACCAATTGACTGAGTCAAAGAAATTATTTGCGTCGCTCAGTACTTTTTTTTTCCCTTTTTTTCGCCATCAGGAGCCACGATTTGTAGTGCAAATATAGTCTTCTTGTTGGCCCGAAAAAAAAAAAATGCAAGCAGCGCAGATGATTCCGCGAGATATACAGAGTACACTACGGGCCGCGAAAATTTCACGGGTTTAGTCACCGAATGTGGTTCATACGGCCGCGAAGCTGAGTCCCCTTGTCTAGGAGGTTTGGCATTTCCCATAATACACGTAATACCGTGAAGCTGTTCCAAGATAGATGGAGTTCCTAGGCTGTTCCAAGGTAGACGGAGTTTATTTCCTGTAGGCAGCATTTGTTCCAAGTTAGACGGAGTTTGTTCCAAGGTAGACGGAGTTGTCCTCAATTCTTGATACAGCAACTGACTTGCTTTGATTCTCTGCTAATTTTTCTCCAGCTTTCTTGATCATATTCCAGTTCGTTCGCACGTTATTCTTCTCAGCAGTCTGAATCCAAAGGGTCAATGCTTCTTCCAGTTTCTGCAGTAACAATATTAGTTCTACGTATGACGGAAAAATAAAATATCACAAAAAGGCCTATTGGACCTTTCACTTCCTATCGAGCACATTTAGAGCTTTGAACTTTCCAATATCTTCATATAGATATAAAATATACCTAATCCTATTTGCACCCTTCTAAAATTCGGTCAAATATTTGAAGACCTACAGAAAGTTTCTCATATTTGGCAAGAATAGTTGCTGAACTTCGAAAGGTAGTACAGGAAATACAGGCAACCAAAAGCTGTATGCCGCTATCAGGTGTTAAAATAGATATGTAATGGAGAAAATATATCTTAAAACTTCTGGAAATTCATCATTCATGCAGCCATCACTGTCACTACCCTGATGCACTTCTATGTTGTACCTTACGAGGTCTTCATCAGAGATTTCAGGTACCCAAGAGTCGACAGATGACCATGAGTATCTATCAGTGTCATGGTTCAACAGATATTTTGCGAAATCACCATTTGATTGTGTGGGGGCAGCAAAGTTTGGAACAACAAATGCCGGTTTCTCGATGCTGTGTATATTTGTTATGAACAAACCGCCGTATCTCTCCTCTGTCCCGTATACCAAGCTCTGTAAGGCAGTGGGATGAGCCTGAGCAATCACCGCTAGGCGCCGTGCAAGACATAGGCTGAGAACTTGTCCTTCATCTGCTGCGTCTTGAACTATTCGGACCAAGCTGTTCCTGGCATTGGAAGGAGACATGCAGCAGCTTCACACATAACTGACCGAGCATACAAGTCATTCGATAGTTCTGCATCGAGCGCAAATTGTGCCAATAAGTATTCGGTTTTATTCATTGTTTGCTGATCAAAAGGATCTTGGTATTTTCCATAACTTCTCGCTGGTTCTCCTACGGTTTCTGCTCCAAATATGGATATGCACTATACGCGTTGGCTACTCTTACCTTCACAGACAATGGTACTGTCATTCATGACACCTTCTTCATCAAGAGTCTCATCAAAGTATAAATCATCGTCAAAAGGTAAAGCATCCTTTCAATAACCATAAGCAACTACGCCGGAATACATTCTCATATAAGATTACATTCGTGTTTATTGTAATTATACTGCCGTTCCTCTGTTCCCTCTTTACGGTAAGGTATCGGTTGATCGGCATGTATGAGTCTTATATGAGCACGCAAGGCTGTCAACGACTTGTAAGGCTTTTTTGTTGAACATTCAGAGAAAGGGCAGATAAGAGTATTCATTGGAAGAAAGAGCAGTGAAGCTAGGATTTTCAAACACGTCGTCTGTCATTTGGTACAAATTTGGGCAGTCAGTCCTACTGCGATACATCTGTATCTTTGCAACATGTCCCAAGGTGGACAAACGCAAAAACGGCCTCGAAATAACCTGAACCAAGATGCTTCTCATCGTGAAGTTTATTGCTTGGATGCAATTACTATTCATTTTAACTTCATTCTCGCACAGGCATTAGCCAATTTCGAAGAACTGGTAGCTAAAATTGATTTCGATCTTTAGTCATTCTCACTTTTGCGTTGGACAAACAGACGATGACCTGCGAAGAGACTACCCTTTGAGGGAAATATCAAATACCAGTAGATATCTGGAACTGCGGTAAATTTACTGCTGCTTGACATGTAGTCTGCGAAATGCTGTTGTATGCTAGTCTGAAGTCCAGTGGTCAAGAGAATCGGGCTCTGACATTCGATGATTATTGTACGAATGACACCGCCAGCGTCTATACCGCAAATGAACCGTTCGTAAAACCATCGTTTGTGTAACCTAACATGCTATTTTTTTAAACTGTTAGCGTCGTCCTTTCTATCTCTGATGATTCTTCGGAAACGGAACTTTTTACACTTCATGCTGCGAGATATCTTTTCTTAGTGAACGCCTTCCCGGATTACCCCACAGCCCAAGGCGCCACCATCATGATTATGAAGGAACTGAGAAATATCACAGATGAGCAACAGTATGTTGTGCCAAGTGGACCTGTCGATAAGGTTTGTGTATAGGACCACAATGATTTCATGTCTTTAAATTAGCCGCGTACTAAATGCTTGGAATTGTATTTTCTTAAAATACTCAGTGAAGAAAGAACATCTTTGCGTCAAGCTGTTGGTCTATGGTTAAATTCTTATGTATTTCCCTTACGTCAGTTTGGTGCGGACGAAAGACTGGAAATGTATAAGTTTTTACTGGAAGGTCGTTGGTAAAGTAGACATCACGGGCATTAAATCCATCAATAGGTAACATTGTTCATTATTAGTTTCAGCCGTGAAGGTTATCGCGATGATGGTCGAACGTTCTGTAGTATATGTATCCCTGACTGTATCCGATTTACCCTACTCAATCACAACGGCGGAACCCCGCGTTTGCGTCCACGTCCAAACACGATAGCGAGAGCTGCCATCTGTCTCATTGCTGTTATGGAAAGTAGCCCGGAGTCCTATTTACAAAAAAAAGTATAACAATCCTCTAGATACATTTTAGCCTGTCGAAAATAACGAAGCATCCGTGTCTTCAGCAGAAGCACATGGTTCACAATTCAGCAACTCCTCTTCTTGGAAGGCATTGTATTTGGATTTGTTAAACCCAAATTCTGTCCTCGGGCGGCAGATAAGATGGGACGAAATTGAAGAAATGACCACAAATCGGGTGATTCAAGCGAACAGTCATGAGAATGGCTGGAAACCCCAAATGGTTTATGGAGACATAGTGTAGATAGTATAAAATGACAAATACAAATAAGATGTACGATGTTATACATAACCACGGAATCTGGCTGTAGTTACTAATTGGCTCCAAATGATCGTTTTGGTCGCAAAAGGCTGCAAAATAATCTCAGCTTCTTCACGTATTTGGTGGACGATGACAAGTTTACAAAAATCTTTTATCGAGATTTGGAACCTTTACCCGAGCTTACAATATTTGGGGAATTGCGGCTGATATTTCAGACTTCGTCACTTTTGGCTAATACCCTTCACAGGCACGTAAGCAATAACGGCCGCTCAAGGGAGGGGTTTAGCGGTATCACCGTCCTGGGTTGAAATAGGACTAAACAGGCCTATTTAACCTATGAGCATTTTACCGATGAGCGTGCTGAACTCCAGAACTCTGGGCGACCTATACGTGACATCGACAAAAGCTTCCTAAAATTCTGACAGCAAATTTCCGGTAATTTGCTGCTTTTATGTGGATTGTTGTTGTTGTGTTGTACTATCTTTCAAGCTCTTTTTTTTGGCAGAAACTTAATTCTTCTATTGGCATGCTCCATGTATTATCGACAAACGATTTTTAAGACTGCATATCACCCACAATGAACCACCGTTAGGATATTTCGGGAACATACGATTATCATAATTTCTGGACACCAAAAACTCCCACAAAATTTTCGCATGCAGCAGTCCTGACGGTATATTTCAGGAACATGCAATCATCAGGATTTCTGGCTAGCGGAAGATTTCCCACAAAATTTCACCCACAACAGTCCATATCCTGATTTGTTTTTTGTCCCACGTACTGTTTATTGTGTAAGAATTTGCGCTGCTCGAGATTAAATTTTGCGTTTGGATAAGATAAAGTAAGAGTACTGTCTCTCTCGATTGATATGATTTACTTACCACAAATTATACAATCAAAGATAAAAGTTTGAGGGAAGTGAAGGCAGTGATTGTTAGAAATATATTTACAAAAAGTTGAACTTACCGTAAACGTAAAGATCTAAATCCCTGTCATCCGAAGGTGACAGAGAAACCACATTCGTAGTGGCGATTTATCAAGTTGAACGGTAAAACTCGGTTGGCCGTCCCGATCCACTCCAAACTGATTTCGCGATGTGATACATATTTTTCGCCGAATTAATATCCCGTTGCCACAGTGTACGGCAGTGTTTGCAAACTACGACACCATGATGGGATATGCTATCCGATGTTGTCACTTTGTCCAGGCCTCTCTGACAGCAAGAACTGCAGATCTAAAAAATTATCATGAGTGAAAACAGAAAGCAAAGCGCAACCAACCTGGGACGTGTAATATTCGTCGATGGTTACTGCAACCAGCTCACCCTTCCTCTCTCGTCTCTTAATCATCTTCCAACAAGAGTTGACGACCGCTGCGCGCTTTCCTTTTCTGGGAGAATGTCCGCTGGCACCAAACATTGCTGATCCGAAAACAATTAACGGTATCTTTTCGCTTGTTCGAAAAGCTGCGGGATGCCATTTCTTGGTTTTCGGGTGTGGCTTGCTTTCGGTTGATCTAACCGCAGAAACCTTCGGGCTTTGATTCAAAAAACCGTTTAGCGTTGTACCCTTGCCTGTATATTGTCATCACTAACCCTGATTTCCACTTTAGCTTGTTCTGTTCTCGGCGCTTGAGGCTCTTCTTTCTCCTTTTTCTTCTATTCTGTCGCGTTTTTTTCCTCCGTCGCTTTGAGTACTTTTTCCCTCCACGGGTAAGGATATTCACAAGCTCTTCTTGCGCCCTTTGTTTGCCCTGATAATTGCGAAATCGGGTCTCTGCCGTATTTGGTCCATAGAAGGTCGTCAAGATCGAAAAGTTATGGAGGAACGATGTAACAAACTCATGATGACGTTCTGGCGATGCTGTTTTGCAAGTTTCCAGTTTCGTCTCGATGGGAGTAATACCAGCCGCGTCCTTTATTTTCTGCGATGCCTTTCCTCTTCGCGTCGATCCCGTCATGGCATAATATTCTTTGGTCGATACACGTCGTATCTGATGGTTCTGTGACCCACCTCCATCTGCGGCGGTCTAAATCTGATTCAGTCCGGGATCCAGCGCCCAAGGTTTGAACCAGCGCTCTACTTCATCGACGCTGAAATCATCCAGATCTAGTTCTGTTGCCGGTAACTTTTCTTTTGACTTCCTCGCGAAAAGAAGATTAACTGTAAATCCATCAGACAGTATTTTGCATGCGAATCGGCGATTTGGGTTTTGCGTAAACTCTTCCCAGCTATACAGATATAATAGAAAGTGAGTATTCGCAAACGAATAGAAATTCGGGTATATGTTTCATACCTTTTAAATCCAAAGCGGGAAAAATCAACAGCTTCGAAGAATACTTGTGGATATTCGCTCGGCTTTTCAGGCCTTTGTAGAGATAACAGACTTGCGAGGAGTGCAGCATTGATAGAAATGAATCGCCATTTGAAACTTGGCTTCGGCGAAATGGAGAAGAGCCGAGGAAGAGCTTTGTCAGTGGATTTCTCTTCCCACTCGGCAACCTGACACTCTTCTTCATAAGAGAATTCAGTGGATTCGGTTTCTGATTCTGACCCGGCCATCTGATGCTTTTCTTCATAAGAGGACAGTATATACTTTAATGCTGGTACATAAGCGCCAGGTGACGCAGAAATCGATTGCGCCGTTGCAGGTTTAGGCGTTAGGGTCTCCAGGTCGTCGCACAGCTTGTCGACGATGGCTATCAATAGCAAGCCTGGCTCCACTTTATCGGGCCATTCGGGTGTTCCACCGGCGACACGCTCAAATGCGTACCTTGACGAGATCTCCTTCAATTCCCACTTCTTCAATTCCTGTAGATAATGGTCAACAAACGTGTCTAGAAGATATCTCAATACGTACCGGGAAGGAACTTGCCAGTTCATGTTCGATGAACGAACAGACACGATTCTCGAAATTTTCAACAATATTGTTGGAATACGAAGTGGCAAGCAGGACACAGGCTTCCGCGAGCACATCAGAACCTCTGAGACTAGTACGAGGTGGTTCTCGTAGAGCGGGATGTTCATTCTTGAAGGTAAGCCATGAACTTTCAAGGTCCACCGGAAGCTTGTCATTGGTGGTACTTATGGACTTGCC
>JNDT01002288.1:0-113235 GCA_000697055.1 Saksenaea vasiformis B4078 | reverse complement strand
TGTATCTCTGCGACAGCGAAAGCTGTACGTCACAAAGGCTGAGTCATCGACTACTTGGTGGGAGTTCTGCCTTCCACGACGAGTGCCATGAGGGGCCACTACGTGTTCCCGAGCATGTCAATGCAAGAGATCTCCATCGGGGACATCAGAAAAATTTAATAAAAAAAACTTAGTCCTAAATAACCGAATATCACCGAAATCAACCGGGCATGTCGATGGTAAAACGAAAAGAAAAAAATGCTAAGTCGTCGATGACCGAATTCGACCGAATTCGACCAAAAATTCTGGTACCCATTTCATTAACCGGAATTTAACCAATTACTACCGAACGTATTCGGTAGTTTTGCCCAAATCCCCGAAAAGTCACCGTTTTTAACCAGAAGTAACCGTAGTGTTACCGGAGTTTTCCCGCAGTGAAAGTCACAGCAGCAGAAGAATTGACATCAATGGTAGAGATAAAGAAATATGGAAAAGGTAAACATAATGGGAGCATAGCGGAAATCTAATGGAAACGTGATGCGAACATGATGGAAGCATAGTGGAAACATATCTAAAATACAATGGAAACATACTGAATAAACATGTAATGAAAAATAAGAAGTGCAGTGAAGGTTTTTAGAGCCTGTGAGGTTGGGGGTTTGAAGCGCAACGTTGCATGCCGTTGACATCCTTTTTCACGAGCTTCACAATCGCTTGATTGACTTGAGCTCGGATATCTGGCAAGTGGTCCCCGTAAATGTGAGCACGTCGTAGCGTACGACCATGCTCCTCTTTCAAACGCTTAACACCGCTTACTGTGTTCTCCATACGCAGCTGGCATATCCATCTTATTCGTTATTCTGTACAAGTACATATAAGTAAGAACAGACTTACCTTTGTTTCCCACCAAAAATCGAGCAGATCAGCGACCTTTTCCACCTCATCGAGAGACGTAGGGATCTCAGTCTCCTTGACAAGTCGCATCAAGTTGACCTCTGGTTCTGGGGTATAAACATCTCACAGCTTAAATTTTCTCTCTGTGGTAGAAATAGTTGACGCTAACGAAGATACAACTACCTTATAGACTCTTATATACTTACCCTTTGTATGCGTAAAGTACATACGGAATTGTGAAAACAACTCAAATCCAGCGGCGTTGTACACATGGGCCACTTTTCTGAGCATGGCCAGGCAGCTAAACGCCCCTTTGACGTGGTCGTATCCACATCTACTTCTGTCTTTAAACCCATATGCACCGGTTGCTTCCATTGTCAGTACTTCAGCACTGTCCAACGCGGCAATATGCAGAGTACCGTCTACGTTGAAGGCACAACGGTTATCTTCTTTGCCTTTGTTCTCTGAGTGCATTGCGAGAAGTGGCGTCTCGCCAGGTGTTATCATCACCTCCACATCCGACGACGCACTCTCCGCGACTAAATCCATCAATGGCCACAACAGCCGGTACTTGTACAGCGACTCCGATTCGCGAAGTCGGTTCCTCCAAAAAATATTTTTCGAACTAAAAGCAGACAATGGATTTAGGTATATTTCGTCGTATGCTTGATATTTCCATACATTATTTGGCATGCATTGCGGATAAATCCCTCTTTTGTATCATCCGAACTGGAAAGCTCTACCGCGGCGTCAAACTCCTGGACGGTGCTCTGATCAAGAGAATGATTACAGTTGTACGTTAAATAGTATCATGAATTATTTTTTTGCAACTGGAAAACCTATCGATGACGGTAGATTGTCCGCTTTTCTTGAAAATCCGTAAACAATTCATTGGCCTCTACAGGCGGATCTATCTTCAAGTTTTTGTATAGCTCTTTATCAACTCTTCGATCCTCGATGGCCTCGTAGCCGCAAGGGATAATGTTGTAGCGTACTAAACTATAATAACGCATGAATAAGCGCTAGGCCCGAGTAAAATAGGTTTGGTCACTTGAGCTGATGTAGATCTCCGCCTTCCTTGCCTATTTTAAAGAATTCCAACCGTTGCCCACATTTTGTCATCGTCCTCGTTCACCTCATGCATTTGACGCTTCTGTATCGTTGGACTCTCTGTAGGTGTCGAACGTTTTGCAGGCTGTTATTGTATCACGAATACTTTGCTCTATATACGTACGCACATGGCAGAAATACGTACGATGGAAACATTGACGTTGGAGCAGTGTTGTACTATCAGGTTGTTATTGCCGTTGATAGTGTTATTCACGACGAGCTCTTGCTTGTCAGGAATATCCTATATACGCACCAAAGTTTATTTAAACTAGATGAGTGGACCCTTTGGGCTATTCATATGGAAAAGAAATTACGGCGTATTTGAAAAGTTCGCCAACGTAACTCTGAAGGTTCCGATTGAGTTTCCCGTGTTCATCAAGCAATTCAAGGCCGCGTAGCTCGGCTTTGTACTCGTTAAGTACTGCCGCTATGTTCTCTTCGTTTGTTTCGTCATTGCGCGCACTAAGGTAACTAGGGAACGCCCACTGTTTAAGAGGCGTCTGGGCAAAATAGCTGTCTGGCTTGTTGGTCTTGACAAGCGCTTTTGAATATGGATAAGTGCGTGGGCACCGTGGGTTCACCATGTTGATGACGGGAGAAAAAGGACTCTACGTCGTCGCGTTTTCATACTGTTAACTTTGACGTGCGCAGCAACGTCATGCGGACGACGCCTACCAGGCTTACACATGAGGTGCCACCACAACATGTCAAAACAGTTGGTCTATGCATCAGCCCATTATGGTATGCTGCGTAAAGGCTTCTCAGATTTGTAGAATACCTTGATCAGAGAAGATGATTGACTAGAATACCACCTTGGACTAATCATCTATCAACGGGGTTTTGCCTTTCAGAGCAATGTGATTTATTCCACCGTTTGGTATAGGAAAAGCTGAGACCTCTAAGAATTACAAAGGTTAAAACGGTATACTACGCATAAATAACTCCTCGCGTTACCCCTGGCTCGACTTTAGTTGGTTTTTATTACGTTATGGCCATATCTTATATATAGGAATAACAGCCTGTCAACTATGGTTAATATCCATAATGAATGCATTGTGGAGCAATTCTCTCATCCCCTTGAAGTATTATGCCTCGTGTAATCGATTCATTCTGTCTCTGTCTAGGAAATGACATCATAGAACACCGTGAATTTCCGTCTTATACCAGAAGTACCATTTGCCCTTCACCACGATAGGATCGTAACTACCATAACTAACTAAATATCGACGGTTGTTGAGCAACTAACGATATATTTCATGACGGTGGTTGATCTCTAGTACTTTCCGAGTGTGATCACCCAACCGAACATAACGGTTACAGTCGCTTGAAACAAAATATCCATTGTAGTATTATTATTAGAGATAGTCAAGTGTTAAAACCTACCTTTACTCTGCGTGTTCCATCTACCCTGTAAGCATCGGGGTATTCTTCCATACCTCAGTTTTATCTACCTTCTCTATATCGGCCATCATTTCCTTAGGAGCCTAACAACGTTTCTCATCCCAGAAATCAGGAACAAACGGCTGAGATAAGTTTCAGCTGATGCGTATTGTGTAAGGTGCTACTCTAAGCCTGTCTAGCCACTGTATGCTGTTTCCGTGGTTTCACTTTGTAGGTCTGTCAGTCCCTAATGAAGGTCCTGCAGAATTCTGACAAATGTATTCTTGTTTATTGGAACAATGATAACAACTCTCGTTTATACCAGTTGAAATCTGCCTTCAGACAAAAAGTGATCAATCAATGAATACAGTTTGAGATGAAAGACTACTTAATCATCATAAAGCACTGGGAACAAAACGAAGTTTGAAATTCCTAATATGGCCTAATTAATGTTTCCTCTCCCCAGACGTATTACTCGAGCTCAGTCGACTCAAGCTCTTGATACCATGATTAGCAACTTACCCAGAGATAGAGACCACAAGATCTACGCAAGTTGGAGGCAAGTTCATCCCGCTCACAGCACCGTACACTTGAGGATACTAGGTACCGTCAAGTGAGGATACAAAGCACCATCAAGGTAGGATGCCTCGGTCACGTCCAGGATGTCGCCAAGTTCACGGGACGCTCGCGGCCGAGACCGTTGCACCTTTCAAGGTCCTTCGGTACAAGGATCTCGGGTAGTTAGCCGAAGCCATGGTTTGCGATGCGCATCTTGCGTTACTACATTTCATACTCATCATATTAGTATAAAGCAAAATCATCTTAATTCAAAAGATTATACTCACCGTATCGGGTAGAAACGAAACGCTTGCGCCTCACAAAGCAACAACCTAATTTGCTACAATTTACACGTCATCGTTACATTGGAAGCTAGTTTGATATGGCTCCTAAGAAAACGTAATCGTATACGCATCCACTTCTGTTCTTATGGAATTGGGAATTGCTATCAATACTCAGCGTTTGCCTCTCAGGGACAGCCATACAATGTAATCTAGACAACTGTTGGACAGATAGCTTAGAATTCTCTATTGAAGTCTGGAACGAGTCGTTGCGTGTCCGTGGACCCACTGTCTAGGCTTAGATAGATGAACGTGAATGATCTCTATCTGTAGACGCTCGATGAGGTTTAATTTATGAGCACTCAGTTCATAGTCGTTCATCTTATGGACGCTAGGTTCCCAGATAAACCCCCAATTCGGTTTTTATTGGTGTAGGATCAGAGTTGCATTTAAAAATTACTTCGTCCGAAAGCGCGGTAATCGAATGTCCCTGAGCGTTGATTTTCTTTTTTCTTTTTTTTTTTTTTTTCAGGAGGTAGCATATTCCTATGGAATCTGAATACAAAGAGGTTTGATAGTTAATGTCAAAATTCCAATAGGAAAGAGACATGTCCTCGATTGGGTTGAGGTCTGGGCTCTGCGCAGGTCAGTCTGTCATAATGATGACACCATTTTCGTTGATTTATCGGTGCACATATGAGACGGTCTATCATCCTCCTGGAACACAGGATCAACTTTTTTTAATCATCCTTCAAATACGGAAGCAGATTTTCCCTCAAAACGCTGATATACACCGTACTTTATTGTTTCCTGAATGTGTTGCGCCATGAGCCCCCACCATTCTTTCGCAACGCATGTGTACGATCGTCATTACCGACAGCAAGGAATCGTGATTCATCAAACCAGGTCAACCTTGTTTCACTGCTCCTTGGTCCATTCGGTACACTTCATTGCTTGCTAAGATCGCTTTTACTTATGAAGGTTCTTCAGCTTTGGTCTGCGGACAGTGCAGCATGAATAGAAATCAAGTTCATGTATGGCTGTGGCGAATGTACTCAATGCCACTTCCAAAGCATGATCCGGAGAATGCCACGTTGTGATACTTTTGGAGTACACACGTGCTTCTCGACAGCAAGCTTAATGATTCGCTGTGGTCATCCAGTAATCTTCTTTGGTCTTCCTGAATGCAGATTTGCAGACGCAAAATCTGTCATTTCACTGTGTCCTACGATGGGCTGCACAGCCGAACAGGATATCCCTTCGTCTTTACGATGGCGCCGTAAGGCACTCCTGCCTGCCTCATCCCATACATCGCAGCAGGATCGTCTAGCGAAAATTTGCCCACAGGTTGGTGTGTGATATTTGATACATCTTTCAATGGCGTAAATCCAGTCTTGCTAAAAAACGATGTTTCAGTGCGCAACATATCCAAACGCATTATCTGCTTTTGGTTCGAAAAAAATTCTTCGAAAAGAACCGGTCTCCACGAGTCCGAGTCACTGTACAAATACAAGCTGTTATGGCCATTGATAGACTTGGTTGCGGAGAGTGCGTCGTCGGATGTGGAGGTGATGATGACACCTGGCGAGACGCCGCTTCTCGCAATGCACTCAGAGAACAAAGGCAAGGAAGACAACCGTTGCGCCTTCAACGTGGACGGTACTCTGCATGTTTTCGCGTTGGACTGTGCCGAAATACTTACAATGGAAGCAACTGAAGCATACTGGTTTAAGGACAGAAGTAGATGTAGATACGACCACGTCCAAGGTGCGTTTAGCTGCCTGGCAATGCTCAGAAAAGTGGCCCACGACTACAATGCGACTGGATTTGAGTTGTTTTCACAAATCCGTATGTACCACATCAAGCACAAATGAACTTGTTTGCCCCAATTATTGTGGAAATCCAAAACGAAAGCGACCCATTCGTTAGCGCTTCTCGTGTTGCGTGCTTTTGAAGTCATAGAAGACATGCATACTTGCTATGATCCAATGTTGCTGCTCCTGTACATATTTTGGAGATTGAGTTTACTGTATTGACATCAGGACGAAGGCATTGCAGACTATATAAGGGTTTGCGCTACTGAAGAACAACGAAGGTCCGCGTCATCTAACGCCGAGGTCAGAAAGCGTACAAAAAAAGCCAACGAACATATTAATTCTCGGTGGTAGTGTGGCTGTACTTAACAACACGATTTATTCGACACCCACGTTTAGAGTAGGTTCGTGAATCAGTGGAAATCGCAGAGGCTCTCTGGGAAGATCGCTTAAAAACAGCAGGTCAACTTTCATCGCATTCATCTGTTATAGAACATAGCTTGCATAGCGCTTAATTTCTTTGAAATTACACAAGATGTAAATAAATCATGGAGGACTTTTTTTAAAGCAAAGATGGATCACTAGGCCTACTGCCACTTGCAAGCTAGAAAGGCACGTACGTATAACATTTGCTATCTTTTAGCGGGAAAGTAACATGATACGGACATGTACAAAATTTGAAGACGATCCTCCCCGTTGTCGCCCAAGGAGTCCACATCCACTACTAAGTTGGAGCAAAAAAGTGCTGCGGATCATCGCGCAGTCATTCTATTGGTAGTGCCCAAACATGTCCAACAGACCACTAGAAATTTTCGCCGTTTGAAATAGTTTGTTTATCCTGTCGGAAAAGAAAAACCATGTGCGTTTTTTGCAAGATGAAATTTTTAGGAACCCCATGACCACTGTTCAGATTGCACCAATGAAGACGAGATTTCACTCCGCCATTATATACAAGGTCTATTAAAACAATGTTGAACTTAGTCCTTTCCCATTTCCTCAGCTAATTCATGACTACGTGCAGTGGCTGCAAAAACAGCATCGTGCATCAATTTCCGGATATCGGCGGCTTCCATTGACTTGATAGCAGCTTCCGTTGTTCCGTTGGGCGAAGTGACCTTGCGTCGTAAGGTGGCCAAGTCATCTTCAGATTCTAACGCCATTTTTGCCGCTCCAAGACATGTTTGAAGTGTTAAGTTCTTAGCATCCTCTGGCGTCAGACCTGCTGCAACGCCGGCGTTTTCTATAAATTTTTTTTTTCTTTGATAAGTTTTGCAAAGCTCCATCAGTTTGACACACTTACGCATGGCTTCCATGACCAAGAAGAAATAAGCAGGTCCACTGCCACTTATGCCGGTGATCGCATCAATCAAACCTTCTTTCTCTACCCAGGAAATCTTTTTGGAAATGGCAGTCATGATTGTCTCCGTGGTTTGGCGTTGCATCTCATTCACAAACTCGGTCGCATACAGACCGACAGCACCTTCACCAATCAGAGCAGGTGTGTTTGGCATGCATCGAACAAGGGCAACGGGTTGGGAAGAATTGATCCAACGTAAGATATCTGCTGTTGTGATTCCGGCAACGATGGAGATCAACAAGGCCGAAGATTTCATTTGTTGAAGAGTTGAAGCGAGATCTTGTACGACTTTCCTCAATACCTGAGGTTTGACGGCCAGGATAATGATATCCGCATCTTCAATCACCTTTTCATTTGAAGCTTCGCCCATCACTTCTGGGTATTTAGATTGCATGTATTGACGTCTTGCTTCCAATGGTTCTGAATAGCGCAGTCGATCGACAGGGTGTCCTGAGGTAACTAAACCTCCCAAAATAGCTTCGGCCATATTACCACCACCAATAAAGGCGATGGTGGGTGTAGAACCATTTAACGATGCGGCAACCATGATAATAGAAGAAGAAGAAAAACAAAAAGAAAGAGAAAGAGAAGATCTAACAGGAACATGTAAGATAGTCGGACCTTTTTTAGGTTTAAAAAAAAAAGAGAAGAAATGGTCACGATGACTCTTATTGGATTGAGTGGCGAAGAAGAAAAAGAGAGCAAGACCAATAAGAAGAGAAGTGTAAATTCTCAGTAAAAATTCTACAAATTCACATTAGTTATGAAATCCTAAGGAGATCCAAAACGGTTTAGCTTTGGCCTGTATTGGGAAGGCTTGCAGAACGATCCATTACCTATCTTGGATTATAGTGTACCCCTCAAAAAAAACTTGATTTTTTTGGCCAGTCTATCTGTCGTTCTGTGCCAATTACAAACACACTTAGTTACATACCCTTTTTTTTTCTTCTTCCTTCCTTCTCTCTTTTTTTCTCTTTCTTTCTTTATCACTACAACCATCCTTTCTTCTTCTTTCCTTTTTTTCTCTTCTTTTTCTTTTATATACGCTCCTTTTTATTATTATTAAACGTTATCATCATGGGTGCTAATCTATCTAAAGCATTGGGCAAAATGTTTGGCAGCAAAGAAATGCGCATCCTGATGCTGGGTCTTGATGCTGCTGGAAAAACAAGTATGTTCTACATACATAATATGATATAACCTCCCAGCTTATTCCTAATGCTCTGTATATAAAGCCATCCTCTACAAACTCAAGCTCAATCAATCAGTGACAACAATCCCGACTGTAGGCTTCAATGTTGAATCAGTGACGTACAAGAACGTGAAGTTTAATGTCTGGGTAAAAAAAAAAAAAAAAAAAAAAAAAAAAAAAAAAACTCTTTTATGTAATATTTCTTTTTAATTGGATGTTATATGTAGGATGTAGGTGGACAGGATAAGATTCGTAATCTATGGCGACATTATTATACCGGCACACAAGGACTTATTTTCGTGATTGATTCGCAAGACCGCGATCGGATCGACGAGGCACGACAGGAACTTCATCGCATTATATCTGATCGCGAAATGCGGGACTGTCTACTGCTTGTATTTGCCAATAAGCAAGATTTACCCGGTGCAATGGCACCTGCAGAGGTTACCGAAAAGCTCGGTTTAGACAAGATTGGAGACAGGGCTTGGTATGTTCATCCTTCCTGCGCCACCACAGGCGATGGTTTATTTGAAGGATTGAATTGGTTAAGTCAAAACGTAAAGACAAAATGAAATTATTATTCTTCTTCTTCTTTTTCTTCTCTTCTTCTTTCTTGTAACATCCTTAGACTGTCTCTGTCCCTCCCCTCTTCTTCCCCCCCTCTTCTCTTCTCTACTTCTTTTGGAATTTACAGGACAGATAGAGACAACATGGAAACACTCACGCACACAAAGATATATACATACGTACATATACAATCTTAAGGGATGATGATTCCCTCTTTCCTCAAAAATTCATTGTTTTTTTTTTCTTACTAATTTACAATACGGTGGTTGTGACAATTACCACTTTTTGTCCGGCCTCGTTGACAGACCTCTATAGACTGGATCCATACTGAATTCACACATTGATCAATTGTCCACCTTTTCGTTGGATCGGGATCAAACATGCCATATAAGCATGCTTTGACATCAGCCTCACAGAACTTTAAGTTCTGCCATGTACGGTGGGGGAGAGCATGAATAAACTCGACATAATGACCGTCCTGCATGGTTGCTCGAAGAAATGGGATTTGTTGAAAGGCGAAACAGTGCCATGTGATAGCCGCGCTCCAGATATCCATCGCTTTCCCATCATACTTTTCCGGTCGAAATAATTCAGGAGGCCAGTACGGTTCCGATCCACAACGACCTTGTAACAACCACTGTACTTCCAAGTTGTAATAAGACTGGACGGCATCCGCCACACCAAAATCAGCTATCTTGAGTTGCCCATCGCTCGTCAGCATCAGATTATCTGGCTTAATATCGCGGTGTGCTACACCCCATCGATGAATATGCTGTATACCCAATAGAAGCTGCTTAAATAGACAATCCACTTCTTTTTCTTGTAACGAAACATGCTCAAGCATACTAAGCACGTCACCACCAGAGCACTGGTATATATTTTTCTCAGTTATACACAATAGTCCTTTGGCTTTCCTTTTTGTTGTACCTACATATTCCATGACAGAGCACCATCGACCTTGATAATCTTTTACCAAACCGAAAACTTGGACAATGTAGGAAGGATGATAAAGTGCCTTGCTAATACAGAATTCAGCCTTGATTTGTTTATCATGTTCCCGTTGACTAATCCCTCGTGGTGGTTTATGGAAGACTTTGACAGCAAGGACAGGTTGAGATGAACATTTCGCGTTTGGAGATAGTCGGATAATGTTGGCAGTAGCGCCACGACCTACTATTTGACCTTGACGATAGTGTTTAAACTTTTCATGCAGCATCTCAGGAACGTTTTTATGCTTCGAATACAACGATCTTGTCCCTGGTGTACACACAGATTTTACCATAAAAAACATGGCACGACTTGCTTCGCGTAAAGCATTTAATGAAGTAACAACATTTTGATTTGAATTCTTTCGACTTGTTGGATGGACATCGTTTCTAGAAAATAAAAAATATTTCATTCTTGTAATAATAATAATAATAAAGAAGAAGAAGAAGAAGAAGAGGAAGAGAAAGAGATGGATAGTTTTTACTTAAAAACATTCATTCTACCATTTTTCTTCTATGTCCCTTTTTCACCCTTTTTCACACTCCCTTGAAAAAAAAAAGTCCCTTGTTTTAGGAAAAGAGACGATTAATTATCATTGTACGCGATTTATTTATCTGTACAGTCGTCCCAGAAAAAGAAAACGCCACACACACACAAAAAAAGAGTTCCCTCATTTTACACATACACGGAGCAACAGGAAAAAAAAATCACATCTCTATCTGAAAAAGGTTAAATAAAAGGAAGACAAAATGTTTTCCCCTTACATCTTTCGGAAGTTTCTATGTTTCCTTCAGGAGCCCATCATCATCGACAGAGTTGGTCGTAAGGAATTGTTGTACCCATAATGAAATCAATGTCCGTCTCGGCTCTCGGTAAATTGGACCAAACCAGAACATCATTACCTTTTCGTTCATGCTTTTAGCCCACAAAAAGAGATGAACAGGTTATTTCTCTTCCTTTCTCTTACTCAGTGGATCTTTCCGTTCCATTGGTTCACAAGCATCTGAATGATACATCCAGAAATGACCGTTGTGACACGCCCGAAGACATTGATGACAAGGTGATACAACATGATAACCCACAACATTACCACTACCAAAAAAACCTCCCATCAATCAATCCAATTGCCCAAATAAATAAGGAATCATGTACCATTCAACACAGGCAATATCTCGAATTCTGCATTGACACGTTCGCGTAGAATAATCCTTTTCCAGCATATGAACACTTTTTTATGGAGGAGGAGGATTCCAGACGATTAAGGCATCGATGCATGGAAGAATCGATCTTTTTTTTTTTTTTTTTTTTTTTTTACCTTTGTGAAGGTGTGTCCGTACTGTAAAGACCAATCTTTGTATCAGCCAACAAAATGGCCTTCATACCACGAGAGCACACCTTAGTTTTACAATCCTTACACATTAATGTATATACAGGTCGTGGAATCCATTCTTCGGCACCCAAACGTTCACGTCGAAGAGGTACTGAGTACCGATTAGTCATTGTCGTCGTTGTCGCTTGCGTGACGCGTTGCTCTGTCATGGTCGTCGTCGTTCTCAAAGTAAAAGAAGAAAAAAAGCCGCAGAAAAGGAAAAAGAAGACGACGAACGTATAAAACCTTGTTATGTCCTTTTTTATACACGCCCAACAACTGTTTTTTTTTCTTCCGAACCATCGAAAATGTCTTCTCGGAGAATAGGTTGATTTTATTTTCTTTCTTCCAAATCCGGCATACGCAAGACGACCTTCTTCTCGTTCTTCGCATGTTGTCTAATCATTGCCAGGACGTTGCTTTTTTGCCATCGTTCTGGAAGAGTTTTCTTATCTGTAGCCCAGTAAAAGATATCCCAATCAGGTTCATCCAGTAAACGGTCGTATTCTATCAATTCATCCATGCTAAACTTGGCAAGGTGTTCTTGGGCAAAGGTTGACAATAACAAATCTGTCTCAAGAATGCCACGTTTACGGGACTGGTAGGTTAAACGTGCACGCTTCTTCTCCAAAGATTCATCGGGTCGAGGGATCGGTGGCAAATTGGGGTATGGGCTGTCGATATCCATTTGGGGCGCATGACGAATACGCAGATCCGGGTAGGGATCACCATTCTGTTTCTTCAATCGTTGTACCGTTGTACTCACGGACCGAATAGCCACCAATGACCGGCATGGTTGAATGCTTCGTTGCAACAATGTCCGTGCGGGCAACATGATCATTCGACAAGGATAAAAAAAAACGAAAATTTCGAGGGGGGGGGGGGGAATATCCTCAACCCAGCTTGCGGGGGGATGTCACGTCAGCATCCCACCCACGGCTGATTTTTCAACTTCCTCGCTGCCGTACACGACAAGTAAATTATTCAGGAAATCAAGGAAAAAGCAATGATACAAGAACATTTTCATTACTACCTGCATATAATAGTGCTCTAGGCTCCATCGGAATATTTATGGCGAATCATAACAAATGTATATGTTATGCAGGAGAACGTTAGCAAGGCAAAAGGAAAAAGACACTCATTTAAGCTTACAAGGCAATGATGTTCCACAGAATGGTGAATGGGCTCCAAATTGCGAGTAAATAGACAATTGAAACTTTCTCTGCGAGTATTGCTTAGAATGAATGTCTATATTTATGATAGCATTTGCGTTTCATTTGGAAAACGTCTTATTTTTGCCTGGGTCGATCCTTTTAATTAATGTTTTCAGTTGTTAATTAAGATAAAGCTGTAAGTCCCCGATTAAGAGCTCTTCCTATCCTATCCACGACGATCACAGGTAAAATTTGGCTTCCTATCTGATTCGTTGATTAATAATCCGCAAAGTTTAAATCTCTTCAGCGTGCATCACAATTGTCGTTAGCTGTTGGAAAAAAAAATGGTCATATTCCGTACTTTTTTAACTGGAATCGAGTAGTCACTGCAACAGAGGGTTAATGCAACACCATTCATACCTTTTTCTTTTCTAGAGTAGCTACATCATAAATAAAACAGATCGAATCGTTCTCAAATGAACTGAAAACTGCATTTTGCACCATTTTAATGGTGAGAGGGCCCGACAAAATTCATAACAGTGAGATACAACGTCGATCTCTAGCTATATCGTCAATACGTAAAATCACAAACGAACAACAAATGCACGGCTGGACGAGTGGGACGACATTTAGAATACGTACTAACATGGGCTTCCTTTGAAAACAAAATGCAGGAACTCAAGCGCCGGTTAGGTTTCAAATCCACAGACATCCAGTGTCTGAGTCTTGTAGGTTACGCCTCTTGCTAGATAAGCTACATCAGCAAAGCATTAAACTTCGTTATCTGTGAGACGGGAGGTACATAAGTGAGTCGCGCGTAGGCAAACCTATCACCGTGCATGCTTTGGGCCTTCATGGAAGTACAATCAAATTCCGTTCTTAAGTTCCAAAGGAAGTGCTGCTTCAATGTTTTTCAAGTCCTCAATGATGATGATATCAGCTTCAAGGATACATAAAAATTGGAATCTCTTACTGGAGCTCATTTATTACATCCTAATTATCTACAGTAAATCTGATCGATTTCTCACAAAATACAATACAGTGGTTTGTTCGTCTCATTATGCATCTCGTACCTTTTGCAAGTCGTTTATGACTGTTTCATGCTGTTCCTCGTCAGTGTGGAACAGTTGATCCTTCAGGCGCATCATTGTCTCCAATGTCCTCAGCGTTCTCCTACATAATTGGCAAACGTTACTTAGTATTCGGATGAGAGATATATTAATTTTTGGAATTTTGCTAGCGTATGAAGCTCTTTCGAAAATCTGAACTCGCTTTCTGTCCGTGCTGCAAGCTTTTGCCAATGGCCATTTCGGGGCTTTTCTGTCTTCCTTTCTAATTCATACTGGATTAAGGAGATTATGTATGAACTGTAGATCTCAGAGGCAGGAGGAGGAGGATCCGGGTTATCCTCTGCAATCATGAAAAATACGTAAAACCCGTTGTGTTCGCAGATAACCTTGTTATAAAACGAGTAAGCGATTTTACTTAGTAACATTTTTTTTTTTTTACCAGAGTCTTCGCTGACTTGTCCTGTCTGATCGTTCTATTTGGTCACTTTTTGATGCTTCATGAGGAAAGGGGAAGGCGTTCCACTGTACTCGTTTTGGATATTCGAGAAGACGACATTTTCAGGATCCATCATGATTGTCGAATATAAACCATCACTGTGACAATTTTCAGGTAACAATAGTAAGTATGTAAAGGTCTTGACCAGCATGCCGCCCCCCCCTTTTTTTTTTTTTTTTTGCGGAACACCAATCATCTCAAAGGTACATTGAGCAGTGATAGGATCGTTAAGTTTAATAAGACAAATCAGGGCCGTTGGAGATCCAAACACCCCCCGCCTCGGGCAAAGGGGTCGGTAGTAGTAGTAGTAGTAGTAGTAGTAGTAGCTAAGTTACGACTCTCATGATAGACACTCCTTTGCATACTTAAAAATCAACACCTTTGCGTCTTCCGAGTCTACCGCATCGATACCGAAGTCGCGAGCCATTTCCAGTTGTTGCAATAGCGTGCTTTGAAGAATTGGGTCTTGATAGATCCAGCGACTGATCTGCGTCAGAAAGATAAGGTTAATCCATGCAAATGCAGAACTACGGAATTCCTTGGCATTGAAGGATCGTTTCGCTTGCAATGGAACCATAAAATCCATCCCTAGAGCTATCAAATACATGCGTCGCACAAGATCCACCTGCACGTTATCTGTATCGGTCGACGCACTCTGCATATCGTAGACATCTTTTAACGGTAGTTTGAGCAACAAAGCAGCCTCACGAAGTTCTTCATGTGAGCTCTTCTCTGATGGTTGCAGAAGGTGCGCCGACCGGTACGCAAGAATTAGCTTATGCTGCATGGACAAACGCTGGGCATGCGACTTGAGCCCGCTTAATGCACCCTTCAAATCGCCCATCTTGGTTTGGAGCACCGCTTCAATGTCGTACACCTCCGGTCGCAATGCTTCCATTTCAAATGCGCCACGGAGCAGAGCCAGTGTGCCCGCACGCTTGTAGCACTCGATATGTGATAAGAAATCCAAAAGCGTCCGCAGCACCGACATCAGCAAGGGCCGTTTTGCATCATTACCCCGTGCTTTCTTCGAAAAATACCGCAACATCGATAACAACATATTGACGACACCCAGTTGCTCTGGACGACTCAAAGGTGCTTCCGCCACGACACTTGACCAGTCAATTGTAAATTTCAACTTGGTCACCGACGGCCGGCCGCTGGTCAAAAGTGTGCTGTACCAGTTGCGGCAGATCGTGTCAGGCATCCGTCGACACAGGAAAAAGTATAGAATCGTCATCCACAACACATACAGATCATCATCTACTAACTGGATCTGTGATGCCGTGTCTTCTAGCGAAAAAGGTTCTACTGCTTCAACATTGATCGCGTTTTCCTTGCCTGTCAGGTACCGTAATACAACCGCAAGCCCTTCGTAACGGAGTAATCGTAAAAGGATCTCCGTCGTAATACCTGAAATAGTGGCAAGCCCTGCGATCAAATCAGCAAGCATTGAAAAAAAAAGGAGAAGAGTTTGTAACCTTACCTGGTGATTTCTCCGCCGACTTATGTTTTGCTATCATCGTTAAAAGTTCACTTCGCATTGCTTCCCGAGACGCTTCATCCTTTATCACACGCAACCGTTGCCAATGAATGTCAAGAGCAAGTGGCATGTGTTCTAACATGGATTCAATATCCTTGTTAAATATCTCACTGTTCCCATGGCAATACAGCGATAACTCGGCATAAAGAGCCCACAATAGCTCTACACTGGGATGCGCCCGGACAGCCTCAATCGCGAGATCTTTCGCTGTTTCCATATCAGAACGAACAGAAAGACTATTTGCAATGAGATCCTGTGTCAAACCAGCTGGCAAGCTTTGAAGGATACGAGTAACGTATGGTTTAACATCGGTTCTACGATTCAGCAAGCTAGCCTCGTCTCTTTGGAGCACATTCAACAAAGGGCTTTCAAAGAACACATCAGCACTATCATCTTCATTCTCAGTAGATGGCAGTAGCACACTTGCGCCTGTCTGGTTAGAGAACTAACAAAACAAAGAAAAAATTCGTTATTTTCTTCTATTTTTTTTTTTTTTTTTGCTTTGTATCAAAGATAGTTTTACCTGTTTCAGTAAGTAAGGTGACCCCAGTAGATCAGCTAATGGATTAGGTGTTATCGTAGATAAAGCGCTCGCTGTCTAGTTCCACCCATAAAATAGATATTAATATTTTCTTTCTTTTGCCTCCATTCATCTGCACGACTTCTTATTTATTTACCTGTTGTGGCGGTTCTGTGGTTGCTCGTTCCAATAGAACAGAATCCAATGTCAATGTAAATCCATCCACTGTGATAATACGTGCCGGTCGAGGTGGTGATCGATGACTTGGTGTGATCAATGTTGTCTTTTGATCTGACCCTAATCGCACCTTGATAAGCTCTTCAAGGTCGATGAGATACGTGCTCAATTTCATGCCGTCCACAATAGGCGTGACATTGGATGTTGATGGGAGTTCACGCGTGGGCGTGGTGGGTAAAGAAGGAGACGGTGAGGGACGATGCGTCTTGGGAGGTGTATGAAAGAAAGAGGGTTTTGGTACAGAATGCGTTGTAGTATGTGTTGGAAAACGAATTGTAGACTGCGATGGTAAGGAGGATGGATGTGGTGCAATTGGAGGTGGAGGTGGCGCGCTTAGCACCTGTGGTGGAGGTATTTGAGAAGGTGGAGGCGGAGGTGGAGGAAGTGGCGGCGGCGCTGCAGGTGGCGCCCGTGTTAGTGGCATGGGTACCTGTGGCACGGCCACCTGAGGTAGAAACGATGAAAACGTAGAGAAGTACTGTGCAGGCGGCAATTTCCCTGTAACAGGTTTTACGTGTCCAGAATCCTGAGATGACTTCACCTTTTCGCGCGATTCCCGGCGTTTTATTTCTTCTGGTTGTAACTGCCCATCTTCCAGTTCATCTCCGTCTGCAAACAGAGGTTCCTTCCGCCTTTTGCTTGCAGGGGCAAGCAAGGATTCCTCACCCGTCTTTACTCTCTTTTCTCCAGGGACAGCGCGAGGCTCCTCTCGCTCCGTGTGAGTAGGTTTCTTCGACAACGCCTTTCGGTTCTTTTCGATGGATATGCGTACTTGAAGTCCAAGTACTTTGACTTCATATGCATGCCGCGATTTTTTTATCTCTTCCATCTCGTTATTATAGGCTTCTATCTGTCGCTCCAGTTCTTCAATTTGCATTTGAACCAGTCTGGTTTCCGCTTCACTGTCTTCGAACGACGAAGCAGCAGTTACGAAGCTATCATCGGAACTGTAGTCGTCGTCATCGTCGTCGAATGCATCGAAACGGTATCCATTAAAGGTAGGTTTTGCACTAGTTAGATCGTCTGTCTTTGTGTCCAATACGGCCGATGTGTCAAATGCATCCCCAATATCAGTGTCTGTCATCGGTGTATCTATCCCATTGTTCATCAGCTCGTTTTCTTTTTCGTGCTTTATTTCTTCCATCATAGCATCAAGCGACTGTCTTAACTCGGCCTCGCTTTTCGTCAGCTTGATTTCTTCCGCTATCTTGGTCTGTGTTTTGGTCGGGGATAATGACGATGTTAATGATGGTGAGGTATCTTTCACTTCTGCCTTTGTTGAAACGGACGACTCCGTTGTCATTGCCTTGACTGTCGGTGATACCATTGCCGCGGCTGCCTTCATATCCACCGTATCGGGTGCTGTTGCAGTAGTCGAGGGCTTCGAAGCAGATATGGCCTGTAATGGTAGTGAGGCCGACTGTCGTGCTTGCAATTTCTTTCGCTCTTCCTCTTTTTGAGCAATAAGCCGTTTAAGCAGTTCGATTTCCCTTTCTCTTGACGCCAAGTGTCTCTGGGGAGCAGGCGATGGTCGAGGAGAAGGAAATGAGGCCTCGGGAGATGGCGTTGGATGTGGAATAAAAGGACCATAAAGGTCTTCGATCAAGTCATTGTCACTGCTTGAATCTTCGCTTAGATCGATCACATAAGACACGGGCAAATCATCAAGAAGAGGTTTGTTACTGAACATGGGTGATGGTGCTTTGGGTTTTTCGTTATCGAGTGCCGTTGAAAGCGCTACATCATTCTTCATCACTGTGGAGAGTATAGGAGAGGATTGCTGCTCTGTACCAAAAGAAGTAGGTGTGAAAACGTAGGGTGTTGTATACGTTGAATTAGTCTGCTTTTTCTGTTCCTCGCCGCTCGCGTAAATGGCATTGAGCTCATCGTCACTATTCGCAATCTCCATATCACTGTTTTCTGACGCAGAACCGTCAGAGATCTCCATGTTTTCCATCGTCGCAGCGCTTTTTCCTCGTTCGTTGGTTTGCAAGAAAATAGAGCCAAATTTTGTTCAGTCACGCGTTGCGAAAGAAACGAATTGCTGGTTGTGAATTCACCACAGTGGAGAGCGAAAACACAAGCACATACCCGAGAAAAAAAAATTATACTGTGAAGATATTCAAGGAATCTGGGGGACCAAAGCTGGAATCTTACGCATGATTTAGCACCAGGGTGACAAATTGATTTATACTAAATCCTAGAGCTAACGTGTGCGGGGATTGGGATTGCTATGGACAACTCGGGATCTATTTTTTTAAGAGCATTATGTGACACCGTCTAAACAACTATTAGATAACCGTGTTATAATATGTGATATACAGCTATTTAGCTGCTCCTGATTCATAAGTTGGTACTATAGGGTTAGCTAGACGGATGAAGTGATCTCATCCACAGACAGGCGATAGGCATTCGGTTTTATGAACGCCAGACTTCGACATCCCTAGAAAGTAAACCCTCAGTATCCGTAACAATGCCTATCGAGACTCTAGAGATCCTACTAGACTTCTTCTTAGAGAGTTCATTTGAATAACTAGGTACGGACGTCTTCAGAATCGGCTACTTTTCAGCACGTACAATGACGATCAATGCATGCGTAAAATATTTATTCGGCACAGCAGAGGACTCGAATGTGCGATACTCCTTCGTTTTCCTCACGCATACTGGCGAGTGGAAAAGACGTTGCCACGCGCCTCGAAATTGATGGATGTCTGTGTCACCGTTGCTTGTGCTCCATGGGTGTTCTGGGCATATTTTCATTGGCTGGTCTGAGTTGCTGAAAAACTTATAACGCGGAATGGATTCTGCGTCGTTTCTCGAGTTGACACGTTTCCACTTCCTGGAACATTCCCATCATGGCCCGTCTCAGACTTCCTCTCTTCGTTGTGACATTACTTGTTGTTTTGTCTACACTCTCTTATGTTTCTGCAAAGAAAGGTCCTTTGGTGACCAACAAGGGTATGTCGCCACCATTGTATACCATGGTAACTAACACGCGATGAAGTCTATTTCGATATCAAGCAGGGTGATGAAGACCTTGGTCGCATTGTCATTGGCTTGTACGGAAAGGTAAACGTACAAAAAGGTTTATTTCCATGTATCAATGTCTTCTTTGTCTCGATAGACTGTCCCTATTACTACCGAAAACTTCAGAGCATTGGCTACTGGCGAAAAGGGTTTTGGCTACAAGGGATCTACTTTCCATCGTGTTATTAAGAACTTCATGATCCAAGGTGGTGACTTCACTCGCGGTGATGGTACTGGAGGAAAGTCTATCTATGAAAGTAAGTAACAAGATTTATCGCAATTCATGAGTGTTTACCATGTTGGAAAACTAGCCGATAGATTCGCTGATGAGAACTTCAAGTTGAGACACACTGGTCCTGTAAGTTTTTTTTTCTTTTTCTGGCTGTCATCTATCACAGTTGTACTTATCCATTGTATAGGGTGTTCTTTCCATGGCAAACGCCGGCAAGGATACCAACGGATCTCAGTTCTTCATCACAACCGTCCAGACTAGCTGGTTGGATAATAAGCACGTTGTCTTTGGTCATGTCCTCGAGGGTATGGATATTGTACACAAGATTGAGAATGTCGAGAAGGGGTAAGTGCTAGCCATAACTTGTCCTATTTGTTTGCTGAGCTTCGGCTGTCGGTGTGTAGTCCCCGAGACAAGCCCAAGGTTGACGTTGTTATTGCTGACTCGGGTGAAATCCCTGTCGAAGAACCTCAGCACGTCGAACTGTGAGATAATCAATCACAGCAATAACAATAATAATACATTTTATTGGTCTTTTGTGTTCTTCTTTTTCTTCTTTGAATCTTTCCCACTGTCCTTCATCATATCTTCTAACTTCGTACCCAATGCATCGCAAAGTGCCCTATTCAATTCGACTGGGTCTGCCTTACCCTTGGTTTCTCGCATGACCCGACCAACAAACCAATTGTATAACTTGGGATTCCCATTCCTAATTGTTTCAGCCTAGAAACCGTCATGACCCGCGTTAGCGATTGTCCGTGCGGTATGCAGGCACAGACCTTCTCTTTGTTTTTACTGACGATGGCTTCGCATACAGTCTTTAATGCGTCACCATCCTTCATTCTTAGCCACCCTTTCTGCTGTACTATGGCCATTGGCATTTCGGTGGATCGCTGTTCTACTAGCCAGCGCAAGACCTTTTTACCCGTCGGACCTATAAGCGATTATCTTAAAATGCCATTGCTTTTTTAGCCAGCACGCAAATATTTACCAGTGATAGTTCCATCCTGCACAAGATCAATAAGTGATCCCAGCTGCTCAGCAGAAATTGGGTTCTCTTGGAAAGGGATGTCGTGTCCAGATAACTGTCCAAACAATTCATGCAGCGTCCTATGGGAAAAAACAGCGGTTAGCGTTTAACAAAAGACAGCTCGCCTTACCAATTGACAACGGAACGAGGGTTTCGTCCAACACAGACCTTGATGATGCTTCTTTTTTAGCCTATTTAAATTTCCTCGTATATTTTCCACCTACATTTTCAAAGAATTCGAGACTGCCTGGCTCGTTCAACACAACATTTGCATCTGTCACGTTTAAATCATACTGTTTCATAATACGGAGGCGACATGCATCGGGTAATTCTGGTAATGTTGATGCAAGACGATCAATGTAGTCCTACTGCTCTGTCAGATGCCTAGCAATTGACAGGAAGATGGGAAACATACAGGCGATATATGCAACGGAGGAAGATCTGGTTCGGGCATAAAACGATAATCAGGTGCTGACTCCTTTCCTCTTAACTTGAATGTCTTGTTCGCTGCTACATCATAACCTCGTGTCTCGGCTTCAACAATGCCTCCTTCTTCAAGGAGAGTAATTTGTCGCCGAATCTCTGCATCTGGAGACTTTCTAAATATCGACAGAGCAAAACGCCTATCCTCTTACCAATAGCCATGCACAAGAATCGAACGCTATTTAAATTTTTCAGTTCACAGCGTGTTCCAAACCCTTCCCCAATTCGATTGACAGAGACGTTCACATCGCATCGCATAGAGCCCTGCCAACGATTCAGCAAGGATGATATACATAACGCTATGGATTCATACCTCTTCCATGTTTGCTTTTGACGAACCGACACTTCGCAAAATGGATTGCAACTTTTTGACGAGCAAGCCTGCCTCAAATGAAGAGCTGTTGAACGCTTAGTATCTCTTTACTACCCGCTGTTATCACCTACCGCAAATCCGGTTTCGTTACAATTTCCATTAAACCAGTACCTGCCCGATTTAAATCAAGCAATGTATACCCCGGTCGCATATCGTGCAAGCTTTTTCCTGTATCCTGACATGCCTTATTCAGAACAAATTCTACAACGAAAGGGGCAAAGATACCTGTTCCAGCTGTAGTTGATGGATGCCAACGTCTAGCGTGGTGGATAATCCATCTAATTCATCTATCCGTACCACGCCTCCACGTGCGATCGGCTCTATGTTCTACGTTCGTTGATGCGTCCTTCACTCTATGTCTGACCCTGGCCATTTACCTCTCTGCTGGGTTATTTGATATCCTTGTGGAAGATCAGGATAAAAATAATGTTTGCGATCGAATGTTGATCGCGTTTGGACACTACTCTTTAAAGCGAGGGCCGTTTTGACTGCAAGCTCCACGCACTGTTCATTCAACCTCTAGAACTAGGTGAATAAACATGAAATCGATAGAAATAAGAAGGGTGACTCACAGGTTGAACGCCAGGAAAGGCTGCATCGATCGCGGAGACTTTTGTGTTTACCGGGTCATTGAATGAAGTAGGGGAATCTTCACATGCTATCAGTATACTAGGAACCATGGCAACTCGTTCATCGAACCTGAAAAGAGCTTCGTCTTCGAATTGATCTGCGCATGCACTTCGATACCAATGACTGCCTCCCAACCTTCTGGTAATGCTTTGTTCACCGCGGTAGCTAACGTTGCCCTCTGGTAGAATCGTATGCTGGGTCGACTAAGACGCGACCACCTCCACATACTTGTCAACACGGAAGAAAAACAAAAATTCACGCTCAGAGACTCGGTCCGCCTTTGGCTGCTTTATGCTCCTGTCTTGCGCACTCCATATGCTAAATATCGAACAAAATCCCTTACCTTGTCCATTCTGGAAATTATCGTTAAACCTACAGCAGGTAGCAGAATAGGCAACATAAAATGCAGCGGGTGATTACACTATACTCTTTGGACATAGGCTAACTATCACCGAGTTCCGTATCGTTGTAGCCTAGCGAACTCTTGTTGCTGTTTACCCAGATCGTTGAAAAGTGATAGACACTGTGTGCGAGCGCTACATGTTCAAAAGCAGTTGTTGGATAGGGCATTGACGAATTGCTTGCGGTTCCATAAACAATAAAAAAGGCTGTGCCAAAAGTCAGCGAGCATGCCGTTAGCAAGGTTCTATCTAGAAGCTGGCGGATCGACCAGGCGTATACCATGTTTTATATCGGCATGAAAGGAAGATTCATCAAGAAAGACACGATCTCTCGTGAAGCCCAGATCGGTCTTCTCTCACCTTCGAATCCAATCCAGATGCTCTTGAATTTATTTATTTGTTTATTTTTGAGAGAGGATGCAATGTTTCCTCACGCATATAGGTTCATCCATGCACCGATCGAAACGCGCAAAATAATAAACCCATAATATGACCCTCGCTGGAGATGTCCCTTTTCCATTGTCGGCTCTATCAAAGATCCACGGAAGATAGAGTCGCTCGATTTAATGCAGGAAGAGAACAAGCTCATTTATTTGCAGGCTAACCTATGACACTAGGATACAAATTGAGTCTAGGATATTCCTATTGTTTGTTGTACAGTACATCTGTTTCGACGCGTTACACATAGTGGATTGTAGCAGATTGATGTTCTGTGATCGGTTACAATCGCAGACTTTCCCTGGGTGAGTTTCGTCAGACGTGGACGAAGGATTGGATGGAAACAGAAAGTGCATGTCTGCGAACTACGGAATTCATCCGTCATTGGCACGACGGTGTATCTTCTGTGGCGCTTTCCTTTCGTAAAAGTTCCCCCTCCTGTTCCTGCCGTTCCAATCGACATTATCGGCATACGTTCGTGTGGCCAGTTTCGTTTTTCAAATGTTCATTCTCTTTGCGCTTTTCGCGAACAGTAAAGAACCCCTTAAAACTTCCCTAGAATTGCGTGAAAGCTGGCAGTAGATCGGTGGGGCGGCTGTAACTAACGATGGCTTCCATGGAGCAGCCACGTTTGGATTTGACGACTGCAGAGGAGTTGAAGCCATGCAACATCTGGCGATCTATTCCGAAAGATGAGCGATTCTGAGTGTGTGACAACATTTAGTTACATGAGTGAAGGGCAAAAAGCACCAATACAGCCAAGACAGTTCGGGAAGAGGACATGCAGCCTAAAAAGTAGACAGAAAACATGAATAATCTTGTGTATATAGTGAGCTGACATCATTACTGGGGATGTTAAGGATAAACAGAGTCAAAAGAAAAAAAAGGTTTATGCGTGCCTTTTAATACAGGTCATTTTGGATGAAACATTTTTACTGCTTCCGATACTATCCTGGGAACCATCACTGAAGTATCTCAATGCAAAAGCGATGTTCTTACTTCAATGGAGCATTTTTCTTATCTCGAGACATTTCTCCTCCTTCTGATGGAATACTGGGAACTCATCACTGAACTACCTTAATGCAAAAGCCAGATCATCCGGTGCAAAGTATCCCTTGGATCAAAGTAAAAGGAACTACTTCCCTGCGCAAAAGGCTGTCACTTGCCAGCGCGAAAGTATTTCACGTGAATATGTAATGATATCTAACAGATGCAAATATTTATTGATAAATCTGACCTGTTCATTGATAAATTTGACCTGATCTTTGATGTTTCTGTTCACCTTCTCCAGATCGACAATAATCTTTAGAAAATCTATGAAAAATCTAATGTTGAACATAGAACGGGCAAAAAGTGCTTGAATAATTATGCGTTCCCCTATTCAAGATAGAATCTGAAGTAGTTGTTATGTAGAGGCAATTCTTTTTCCTAGACTTCCTTACTAGTATCGTGGAGAGGACAAACATGACGACTTCATAACCTAATGTAACCTATAAAAGCCAGTTTTGTATGCCTGTTCTACATTTGCAGTCCGTTTATTTCTTTCTGTTCTAGGTCACTTAGACTGCTTTGACTTATCATAAGCAGGTTTTCATGTTTGCCTGATCGGCTCGACTTAGTTTTCCTGGGGTATTTCTGGCGTTTTTGGCTCCGTCATATTCGACAAGGCACCGATTCTTCATTGGTTACTAGAGAAAAAAAATTGAATAGAACCAAGATCCGCGTTGAACTACGGTGAATCTGGGGGCAGATTTGGGCGGGTTTAGGTGGGAGAGTTAGGGCGTTTTCTAGTTGTGGACATTATCTGCTTCCAATACTACCCTACAGCCCTCTCCTCCCTAACATTAAATGTACCAAAGGCGTCACGTTGCATTAGACAGATGTGGTAACATGGTAATTCCAACCACGGGTATATTGCATGCAATCATATTGTTTTTTTTTTTGGCACTGGCAGATGTACTACACTACTGCAGGCTTATTTTGCAATGCTAGATATATTGCAGTTGTAGTAGGTATACCACATCGAACCTTCCGATTTGTATAGCATGCCAATGTATGAAAGTAACCAGTAAAACTATCGATTTGACGTTTGTGTCCAAATTTTTTTAAAAAAAAAAAAAAAAAAAAAAGGCCGGATTTGATAATGGCGGTTCTGGTTAAATGCTCTGCCATACCAATCTGATTGTGTTTGAAAATGCCTATAAGAATCGTAAGGACAGCACCAAACAAATAGTTGATGATACATTACCTTGCATTAGAAACCCCGTTTGGAGCCATTGTCGTAACAAGTCCTCGATCTTTCGTAGGCTACAACTATAGTCGTACGTTGAGTTGACTTCACTTATTTTCAATTCTCAATGATATCAATCGTCCGTCGACTTCCTGAGAGTCAAAACTATCGGTAGATCACTATGTTGTTGGGCTAGAAAGCCGAAAGGGCGCGTAGCTGTCATGTGAAAAACATTGGACCAATTGCTGTGCGCTCATGCCAGTGACTCCTCGCAACGGAGTGGGAGGGACGTTCCACCTTTCGTTCCTTCAAAGGGGAGATCTACCGGACCTGACATTGCTTTTGTCTTGCGCTTTGAGGACGCAAGCTATCGTTCTGTGTTTGTGCAAATGAAATCGAGTATATAAGCGAATACCGAACATGCATTAAGCATCGCACACACGTCACAGCGATAGGACAACAACACATTAGTGTGGGCGGTCTAGACGATTTTTGCATTTGTGAAGCCGAGGCAGCAGAAAGCAATGAGTCAATGCAGACTAGTAACATCGACAGAGTTCAAAAGCTATATTGGGCTAGTTATTGCGTTTCCTATGGAGCAACAGGATGATGTGGACGACGTTAATGGATGGCGATCCAACAAATTCCGCTCGTGATCGACGGACATAATATTTCTGATCTCCTTTCTGAAGATCAGCTGACGGCTATTAAACGTCTCAAATGCCAAGCTCATGATCAAGCAGAGCAAATAGGGGGAAAGAAGAACCTTATCAAGAATGCAACTGTATCAAGCATAATTATGACTCACGCCCACCGTAATACATCAAGACATAGGCGACCACTCTTCCGAAGACAGTATCTCTCTCGTATTGCTTAACCTGTCTTGTGCCTCGTGAACGCGCGATTTCCAACTATTTTTCGGCAGCATAAGCGCTCAGAACCTTCTCCAGCAGCAGTCTGAAGAGCAGTTTGAAAAACCTTACTTTATCCTGATCTGCGTATCAATTCAAATTACGCCTTATAAATGTTCCTCTCGTTGCAACTTCGATATCAGCCTTCACACAATCTTTTATCTGCATGGAATCTATCTTGATGACTCGTTCTTGACTCAGTTCAAACAAATAATACCTTATGCAAAAGGGCTCAATTACAGCTTTATTTTCCTGAAACTGAGATGCGTAGTACTCATCGACTGTTAAGAAATCAGACCATCACGCCATTTAACGTTTTTTGACACGTGTGTTCACAACTTCTGATCCCTTTTCTTTCATCCCTACTTGATTCCCGCTTAACGTGGCTGCGCTGAAGTCTATTAATGGTGACTTGGGTGCTATTGAGGATAGTAGAGTAGAACGGCTGCGTCTGATTTCGCGTACACCAAGCTGCTGGTCGTTTTCGGACCGAATCGGGAATTAGCTCTTTTTTGTAGTTTGCACTCGTTCAATGACACGTCGTGATACATAAGCTTTTGCTTGTTTTGGAGTATAGTCATTACGTTTTCCATGTTTCTGCCTGCTTCTGGATCACCTTTTTGCACTTTTCATGTCTTCATAATCTCCGCGAGTCCCATTTTCTTCCAGAAGCGCGTTCTCGAGTCGGACAAGGACGTTTCTCTCGGAAACGCTGGTACAATCGGAAGGTGACAATTACATTGACCGATTATGTGCGCGAAAAAATTTTAACGCGCAGACGTCGCACGTCATCCTGATTTCTGAATAGACCTCCTGAATGGTGTATTTTCTTTCTATGCCTTTTTATGTTTAGTGCCATGTTCCTTTTGTGGTTACTATTTTCAGAAATAGATGTCACTATCGATTGGCATTTTTGTATAAATTGTACTGTAAACTTCCATGAAATGCAGCATCATTTTTTGGAAACGTGGTACGTCTGTTTAACGTATCTTAATTTGCGACATCGGTTCTTGCCCTACGGTTTTCAATAGGGTCCTCTGACGAACCTACTTTCTCCCAGTAGTTAAACCAGCTTCTGTATGATGCTGTAATGTTTTTTTTTTTCCTTGCCGCGTCATGGGTTATTTATTTTACTGTATTGTATCCTTTTTTGTTGGGTTGCATCTTGCATGGTATCTCCTTGAGTTATGTTTTTTTTGTGGCTGACGTTATGGTTCTTTTAGAATTCTGGTGCGATGTGTCGTCCCATTGTTGTAATCCATCAAAAACATTGAAGTAATACGATTCTCCCTAGTTGTTCGCTCGGAGATTCAAGTTTCTACCATCGTTCTGCTCTCTTGCCACCCTTTCATTCATTGTTATCCTTTTTGAGTTTATGTATGCTTGAGGCTGTGTCAAAGAGCACAAAGTTGCAAAGACAGAAAAAAAAAGGTCCTATTGGTTCCACATAAAACAAGTACGTTAACATATTCTGGCCATTTGAGGTGTACTGCCATAAGAGGAACCAAGCGCATTATTCAAGTAGCATTTGACTTTTGGGGTTCTTTCAGTGCAATCTTTTTTTTCTTCTCTCATTGACACGAGCATCCCCCGTGTAACCTGTATCCCCGAAATTCACATCACACCATCGGTCTCTATTTGTCTTGATTGTGATTGGCCAATTAATCTCACTGAAAATCCACTGGTGGCACCTTGAAAGTTTGTGATACGGAAGATTGTCTTCCCAAGCAATTTCGAATACCTTTTTTTGTTCTTCTTGGTTATTCAGCCTGTCTACAGGCGCACTTATAAGCTTAACTGTATTTACTTCCTCTGTGTATGCTTAACACCATTGTGAACATCTCGAACTGCATCTCGACTCAGCTATGCGCTCAAACACAAAGCTCATTGTGGGCTTAATCAATCGCGTCGCCGTGCGAGTAAGAATCAGATCTCGCCATTCTCTCGCTGAATCTGTTATTAGCTACCGGTTAACAGTGGAAGAAAGCTTGAAAGCTTAGAACATGATCCTATTATGCAACAGACGGGTAAGAAGGAAGAAGAACCTTATCCGGACCCTGATTGAATTCACACCTTGCCGCTATCTCAGTGGCGGCGATCATCGAGTTATCCAGACATAAATTATCTACGGTAGCTAATGCCCTCGGCACTGTTTTGGAAAATGTATCAAAGGTAAAGGAGAGTATATGCATGCCGTAGTACCGTTTATACTGACTGGTATTCTTTAAAATGCAGCATTCATCCTCGTCCCCATTCGATCCATCTATCCCTCATGAAGTCCTCTATTCACAATTGTTTATATTAAGGTTGATGTCCGCTTGTATGCAGCACCATTGGACATGGTATCGTCAGCACTCAAAGCAAAGACTAAGCGAAGCAGCAGAAGTAGCCGAATCTGTTGAAGCAGCGGCTGCAGCGGCTGCCACTGGAGCCATGAATGACATGGAACCTATGCATGCATCGATCGTCGACGTCAAATTGTCCGGGATGCATATCAACGGACAGAGTCAAAAAGTCGCAAATCTACGATTAATCGACCCTCCCCCTTTGGACGAAGCTTTAGTCACATTTATCCTCGTACTGCTTGGTCGGTTTTTACAACAAACACACGTCATTGAAGAAGCGAATGAGCAATTTACAAGCATGGCCTCCGATCATCAAGCCGAAAATACCCCGACTATCGGAACGAATATTGACCCACAAACTTTAGAAATCATCGCCGAGATCTACAAGGCCACCGGCAGAGTGCTATATTATGTCAGTGCAAGCAATTGGTCGACCTATTACTTTAAAATCAAGAACGTGGTACAAGCTTTGGGCGCGACGGGTGATAGCTCAGAGACAAGTCCTCCAGAGATAAGGATGCTCGAGTGCTGTTGTCTAACACGGCAACGATTACATACAGTATTATCAGGTAGGTAGGTAGCGCGTTACGGGGATGCGTTCTTAGCTGAATTTCCATTTTCCCGCTAAGATCTCAGCCCATATTTCTTGCATATGAAACGGGAGGGAAAATTGCTCTTTGCCAAAACCATGAGAAAAGCGATCTGGCGGTGGATCGAGACTTACCCTTTTCAATACGCGGAGATATGCGAGAGTGATGGCCGGCTTCTCACCGGGTCCGAGATTCTATTCGATATGTGCAGCTCCACGGCTGATAATTCGCGACGAAAGGCGATTCTATGGCCTTTGCAGACAATTCTGTTATCTTTGTCTCCCGACCTTTTGTTGCAAGCATTTCTAGATGACCCAGCTTCCCAAAATCGAAGGGTACGTGTTGTGTTTATAAAAAAAAAGGATTGTGTGCATTGTGTGACTTACCGCGTTATAGACAACTTTCCTCGGAACTCTAAGGAAAACGTTGCGGAGCTCAAGAATGGCTGAGATTGCGGCGGTGTGTTACGTAGACCTATGTAAAGCATCAACTTTTGTCCCACCAACGGATGATTCTGTGCTTCGTCACATTGCTGCAGATATTGAGGATGATCTGAAAGAAAAAGTGTGGAATTTCTCCCGACTGACGACCACCGAGCTGGAAAACCTTGGGTATACCATTGACATACAATCGCTGACGACGGATTATTTGCTTTCACGATTGCGTCTGGACCCTAAGGCTACCCTGTCAACGCTCGTGCCAACCTGCCTTGAGGAGGGAACCCCAATTATTTTTAAATTAGCGCTTGTACGATCATGCTTAGCTATTGCGCAAGATGATAACAGGCTACCTTGGAATCCAACGATTGCATCCATGTATGGATCGCTATGCACGCATCTTCGGAGGTTATTTCTGCAGACCATCGCTATTGAATTAGGCGTGAATCAGCAGGACAATTCCATGCGACGGTCGACAACAGATACGTCGAAGCAAAACACAGCCACGTTGCTGCAGGATCTCCTGCGGCTATTCAAATGTGATCCGTTCTTGGCACTTTTGGTAAGTCTATTTCTGTCGGAATACAATGACAAGTAGGGGTTTCTAATCAAACGATTTGCTTATCAAGGGCGATGACCAAAATCGGATTGAACAAAATGCAGCGTTCATGACAGGTGTGGCCAATCTGCTAAAGCATCATGATTCAATCATACGACAAGCAGCAAGCGAATGTCTTTCCCGATTTCATGACCCCGAGAATGTTGCTCAATGGGGACCTGAAACCACGCTAATGTTGAGTTTTTGGCGTATTTCTTCCCAGGCTGTCTTTTCGTTAGCAAAGCAAATTCTAGATAACAAACAAGACGAAGATCGGGTAAAGTTTCTTCTAAATTTGCTGCTCAAAATTTTTGCTGCAAGAAATGGCTTTCTACGAGCAAATCGGGTAAGTTGCGAGTAACATTATGGATTACACAGCTTATTTATTGCATGCCCCATGTAGGACACGTCAAGCGAAGGGGCTGATTGCAGAGAACGACTACAGGCGTCCATCGCCTTGGAAATCGCTCTCCTTATAACGCTGTCGTCTTCGAAACCAGATATTTGTTCCGATGCTATTCGTTGCATCGACTGTCTTTGTGTCGAGTCGCAGTTTGCAGATGAAGACGAACTATCCCACCACAGCGAAATCACCTTGTATTCCAATTTACCGATTTATCGAAGCCTTGCGTCAGAGGATTCATTGTTCTTAGGCCGAAAAGCACAGCAAAAGCGTATCCGCAAACATTTGCGCATGCTATTAAAACCCACACCTGGAAATTTAGCAGCATGGGAAGAGGCTTGGAAGCGATGGAAAGTATTGACACAGATAGTCAGTCGGTATGGAGAAGAAGCTCCAGAAGAATTTGGAAAACAATTACCAGGTGCTCGGCATGATAAGGGACGTAGCAACACAGGAAAGGTCGCTGGAACAGGACAGGGTCGTTATGAGGTAGATGAGGAAAAGAATACGGAGTGGGAGAACCTCACAGGTTTCCTGGTCGCATTGGGAGGTTGCTGCGTGGCGGATGGCCCAGGTTACGATGTCAACAACGAAGGAAAACGCTCAACAACGAGTCGTTCATCTTCACCGAGTGAGCCAGCCGCTATGGTCGATCGTTTCATTATGGAAATTACGGAGTTACTGATATCGGAGAACGTGTTTGTTCGGGAAGGTGTCAAAGATATCCTGGGAAACGATCTATCTCCCGCGCTTTATCTAAGTCTATTTCGACATTTGGAAGGCGTCATGTCACGATTTTTTGGCCCAGACGGTGAAGCTGTTTGCGGAGCGCAAAGCACTTTGTTTGTTGAGCAAGCGATTTTGGTGTTGAAGTTGATTTTGGACAGGCTTGTCGATCCCAACGATTATTTGCTGAGTGTCGATTTCAGTACGTTGATCAACCGCTTCATAAGTTATCTGAACAAACTACAAAATCACTATGTCGCGCTACGTATCAAAATCAGAATGTGTCGGTTAGTTGAGAAGGTCATGTTGAAAAAGGAACATATTATCATTCGGGATGAAACCAAACTGAGAAACAAGCTTTTGGAAGTTATTGTGGAATGGACTAGCGATTTTGCTTTGGTAAGTATAAAGTTGGTTGGTAAGTGCAACAGTCATTTACCATGCGTCTAGCAAAATCTAGACACAGCTACGCCGGTTGCATTCCAGGATGCATCTCAGACAGAAAAAGTTCATCGAGATCTCGATCAAGCATGTCTGAAGGCAATTGTCACGCTTTTGCATCAATTACCTCTCCAGCCTTCCGAAGCCGTCAGAGATACGGACGTAAGCCAAGTGAAAAGCAAGCTCTTTTACAAATATTTCACGTTTTTCTTAAAATTACTGAATCGCTGTCGTCTGCATGAGGTACATAGTAGTAGTAGTATGATATTTGAGAGATATACTCATTTCTTTTTATGCAGATGGAGACTACAAATGCCACCTTATCGAAGAAAGAGAGTCGAGATACTGTCATCGCTAACAAGGTAAATTGCAAGCTAACGATTATCCGTCTAGACTATTTCTTTACCTGCCAAATTAGTTGCCTGAAAGTTATCAGGATTGCACACCATTGAAAGATTATACTATTTTGGCCATGTCGAATTTACTGAGTGCTAATGTGGATGCTGGTCTGAAATACTCACTTGCTATGGGTTATCATGAGGACTCGCGAACGCGAACAGCTTTTATGCAAGTGCTGACGAATATCCTAAATCAAGGCGCCGAGTTTGATACGTTGGCTGAAAATGTGATGACAGAGCGTTACGAAAAGTTAGTTGATGTAAGTCGTAAATGAGAGAGAGAGAGAGGGAGAGTAGGGACAATCTTCTAAGCCAACTGCCTTTGTTTTAAAAAAAAAAAGCTGCTGGTGGATTCTGATTTGGAGATTGCAATGTCTCTTTGCGAAGTGTCTCCGGCTGATACGACAGAAGTTGCTGAGGTTGTTTTGGCGTGCTTTGAGGCTCGTAACAAGATCATTCCTCTTCTGGAGGCGGTGATCGCAAAAGAGATTGCGTCAACAGGTGCATAGAGAGAGCATGGATGTGTCAGCAGCAGGGACTGACCGCTCTGTATCTATAGAACAAGAAGCTACGCTGTTTAGAGGTACCACCATGGCCACTCGTCTTTTGTCCATCTTTGCCCAGCAGTGCTGCACGCATTATATTCGTAGCACCCTGCAGCCTGCCATCGAAGCAATCAATTCTTTGCCAGACGAAAAGCATACATGCGAACTTGATCCAGACAAACTGGGTCCTAACGAAAGTATCATAACGAACAAGGCCAATGTGATCGAAGCAACGGAAATTCTTTTAAGTGCCGTTTGTTCTTCTCCAAAGAATGCCCCAAGGTATATCTCTCCTTTCATTGCGACTTTGATGTGACTAAAACTCTTTGTAGAATGTTCCGAGAGGAGCTATCTTTGATTGTTCAAGCGGTACAAAAACGCTTCCCTGAGGCAAAGTACACAGCTGTCGGCGGATTTGTCTTTTTGCGACTCTTCGGACCCGCCATTCTTTCACCGGAATACACTGGCTTTTCCAAGCCGGCTATTCCTAAAAACAAGGCAGTTCGTCGACTTCTACTTCAGGCAACTCGTGTGATGCAGAATTTGGCAAATAATGTGCTATTCGGCGCTAAAGAAACGCACATGATTGTTCTCAACGACTTCTTGACGAACAACATCTACAAAGTGACAAGTTTTCTGCGTGAAATTTCTGCTGTGTCTCACACTGGAAAGACAAACGAGATGGCTGTCAGTGGACAGTTGCAAATCGGTGACAAAGTCTATGCAAAACTACACCGCCATCTTGCTGATAGCCTTGAACGCATGTCGAGAGATCTCGCAGGTCGAAAGATGAAAGGCTCAAATGACACGCAGACCCTTCTTGAAAGGAAGAAGACTCTCGATCAGCTCTCTAATTTGCTCGCTCAACTGGGACGACCTTCCGAAACTGCGCATCAAGAGCCATTACTTCCACGAAACTACGCAATCGCCACCAGTAACCAGTATTATAATGAATTTTTACGTCGAAACAGCCAGCGCGATCTCACAGCTATCAGCTCTATGAATATCTTCTATCGCGGTGGTGTCTCGAGAGTTGGACGTCCCGTTTTTTACCTTATATGCCGCAACATCACCGGGGAAAGCTTTGATTACGAGCTGTTGACATACTACATGCTTCGGGTAAGGAAAGACAGACAGATATATATCAAGGTGATACTAAGTAGGAATTATTTAAAAGGTCATGGAGCCTTATCTCAACTCTCCTTTTGAACTACTATTTGATGTCACTCGTTTCAGCGCGACTTCCGAAATTCCTCTCCAATTCTTTCAACTTCTTTTTAGTGAAACGAATGATTGTCTTGCCGCCCTCCACATCTACAACCCAAATACACACATGCAACGCCATATGAAACGATTGCCTCGAATTATTACAAACAAACTCGTGAAAAGGACACATTTTTCCTTGTCCGTTGCAGAGTTACACGAATATATCAGTTCATCTGAAGTGCATCTTCCCAAGTCAACGTGTAAGTTGTGTCATCTTTGTATTGTCGCTGCTATAACCTTGCCTGCCATAGTGGATATTGAGAAGGAAAGCAGCACTATCTATACCTCGGTGACGAAGATTACCAATTTGAAAATGACAATTCCTGTAACGATTAAGATCGGACCAGAACACATGCAGATCATCACCGTAAGTATAACTTGGTTGTATCAGCACATCATCTCACATTTATTTGTGTAGGTGCGCAAGCAAGAGATCTTTTGGAGTCTTAATACGGTACTGAATGACATCGTCCACATGTCAGAAATCGACGATATGATGGCCCTTCCTATGTCTAGAAATGACAACGGAGGCGAATTATGCATTAAAACGGACGGTGGAAAGTCGAATTGGGTATTCTCCACCCCGAAGCGCGACGTGATACTTTCAGTAAGTGATTTGTAGTACGCCGACACGCGATGATAACTGACTACGTAAAAAAAAAAGTTACTTCGCTATAATAAGCAACGTTATGAGACGTCGAGACCTGGAAGTATCCATGAACGAGCTGTTCGCCCCGGCGATGTACCTGGTCGTCTGTTGAATATGGCTTTGCTCAACATTGGCAGCGACGACCCTGCCTTGCGCCTGGCAGCATACAATTTGCTGTACTCTTTAAGCTTGACTTTCCGATTCGATATAGGAAATCAGTTGCTAAACGCAAGAGGCAAGTTGGATATTACGGAATACGCATTACTGACTTGGAAGTAGATCTTTGTATCCCTGCTAATAGCGCTGAATTTGTCGTTGGTATCAGCGAAAGTCTTGCAGCTACAGAAACACATCTGACGTTTGAGTTTCTGAACGAGTGGTTTGTTGGTTACAACAAATCCAGTGAACCTATGCGTCAGTTGTGTCTAAATTACATGTCACCCTGGCTACGCAATCTCGCTTTGTTTACTCGAAGCGGTTCAGACGAGGCGAATCGCAACGTCATGCGAACCAAGGATATACTACGACTACTGATCGATTTGACTGTAGCCAAGGCAGATGTAGGTTTAAACAGAAACAAGTGTCTGAATATCAATTTAACCCGCTCTACAATTTTTTTATAGATGTACAAGCATATCCAGGCCAAGGTGTGGAGCACGTTGACTGATGTCGATGAAATGATGAATATTATTCTGGATTCTTTTGTTCAGTACTCTGTGGAAAACGGAGTAGGATCTCCACAGGCTGAGGCCGTTGCAGATACAATCGTAACCATGTCAAGTATCGCTGCGCGTGGAAAAGTCATTAGCAGAATGCGTAGGGTACGTAAGAAGAACAGACCGTCTTGATTGTTATTAACATTGTTGCGCTATTAGGTCCTTCAACGAACGTCCATGCGTCCTTGTAAAAATTTGGCAGACCATCCAGCCTGGACTGAGATTGCGGTGCTTCTCCGAATTATCCTCATGCTGTCATTCAACAGTGCAGGACCTGTCAAGTTGTATCTACCAGAGATTTTCCATATCGTTACTATGCTCGTTGCAACGGGGCCAACGTTGCTTCGAACATCAGTACACGAGCTGGTGGTCAACATGATCCACGGGCTATGTACTTGCATGCCTCTTTCAGAGGAAAATGCAAAGAAACTGCATTTTGTCCTCAATGACGTGTGTGATAGCAAGAACCGCATGTATTTTGGACTCACAAAATCCCATTGCAATGCATTTACCATTTCCACTGAAACTATGTCGGACAATGCGGAACCTATCAATCTGTCATCACTGGAAAGGATCACTCGTCTGTTACTAGATGCATTAACAATCGGTGCCCCGTCTACAGGTAAAAAAAAAAAAAAAGCAAGGTTGGGAGAAGCCGATATGGGTTTGCTGACGCGTGAGAAATGATTAGATATTGCCAATATGTGGCGTGCTCGATGGATGGGTCTTGTCACAAGCACAGCGTTCCAGTTTAATCCTGCCATACAGCCGCGTTCGTTTGTTGTCCTTGGATGTCTCGCTCAAGATGAAGTGGACGACGATTTGATCTACCAGATCCTGGTAGCTTTGCGCGGTGCACTTGCTATCTTTAATGAAACGGACCCCAGTTTGATCATCAGTATTATGATGTGCCTCAGCAATGTGATCGATAATCTTCCGGCAAACTCCCGTTATCTGAAGTCTTTGTTTTGGCTGGCCATTGCACTTGTTCAGATGAATCACTCGGCCGTCTTTCCAACCGCTGTCCAATTCCTGCAATCCGTATTACGAGCACTGGATGCACACAAATTTTTCATTCAGCATTCGCTGGTCGAAGTGCTGACAAAAACACGCAAGCCTTTGCTGGACATTGCCCAAGAACTCGATCGCGTCAGTGGCGTCAGTTTCCAGACTCATTTTTCCTTTGCCATTGCGGGAATCCTTCTTAAAGGACTGAGTCACTGTGAACCCAAAGACGTCGTGTACCAGTGTCTGACAACCTTCCTCGAAATTGACTGCAAACGGTCAGTGGAAACCAATTTCGTAGAAGCCAGGACGCTTGGTTACTTGGCAGGTCTCATGCCGTTTGCAGCCGAAAGTGGTGCCCTTCGAGAACTTCTGAGACTTGCAGGGATCAATGACATTGAACTGGACACCCTCGAGTTTACATCGCCCTATGTCCGCATTTTTGATACACTTGAGATACCAGACAACACCACGGCACTCTTGCTTGTATCTCTGTTAGCGACGATGATAAATTCATCAGAAAAAGAAACCGAGCGACTTTTCCTGTACAATTTCCTCTCAGAGGCTGCAGTCTCCATTCCCGAAGTGTTTTCTTTAGTGTACGTTGATTTCATTTAACATTTAAACCTTTGCTCACCTAACCGATCTGTAGGTATGATTCATTATTGCCGCAGATGAATCATCTCGTCGTCAAAAGCCAGAATTATGCCGTGATCGATGCTGTCAAAGCGATCCTGGTGACCGCGTGCTCCGAACCTTCCTTTGCACATACTACGGGCCGCCGGACGCAGAGAGAATACCTTGAGGAGCTCAACTTCCCCGCCCTGGCGGATCCAACATTTGGTGCAGCAAAAACAAATGTTGCCATGAATGCCAAGTTGGCAAGCAGACTTTTAGATAGAATCACTGAATGAAAAAAGAAAAGAAAAAAGGTTGACCTTTTTTTTTTTTGGCTATTTAACATTAACATATAGTTTCATAATGAATTTTATTTATGTTGCTGTCGTTTTAGAGTTACAGCTTATAAACAAGGAGAAAAATGGGCTCTGGTTGTACATTGAGTTTCCGCGTTTGGGCATGAGCAATGGATAAAGTAGAAAGGAATTATTTCGTTCGTCCGAAAGAATGATGATGTGTCCCTACTCTGTTTTGCTGCACGACAGCCAAAAAAAAATCGATACTCTTTGATATATGCCAATAGATTTATAATGTACACGAAGACTATGGCTGAGAACATGCAAATCTAACCTGATATTATAGCACAAAGAAGAGAAAGAAAGAGAAGGGGGGAATCATAATGAATTAATTTACTTTGGTAGTGGAGTACGACTACGGGATTGCGATCTACGTCGACGCAACATCCATACAATAAATGCAAGGAAGGACATACAAAGGACCAGTTGAGAGGTCCATAGAATGCCGATCTTAAGTTGCTCTGGAGAACTTAACGAAGAGGCGGTGTAAGTACTTGTTTGTAGGGAAGATTCTTCAACAGTCGGTGCCAGTTCTGTTGATTCCGTTGGATCAGTTGATTCCGTTGGCTCCGTTGATACTGTTGTTGGTGCTCTTGGAGCCCATGGTGCGATGTAAGGGGGACCATTGTAAGCGTATTCCCATTTACCCGGAGCCATGCAAGAAGTGTCAGTCAGAAATCGGGATGAGCGATCCTCAGGCGTAAACTGAAAAGTTGGATCGATTCTTGCCCGCCACCAAGGAGCCATTCCTCGACATACTGCGCACCAGCTTGAACGTTCATTATGAAAGGTTTTGTCGCTCCAGTTGCTGACAAAGGAGGGCTCTAGATCCTGAGTAGCTGCACCTCGATAAGATAAATACTCCAGATAGGCCGTGTTGTTACTGTCCAAATATTTTATATAATCGGCGAGATCGCGTGGATCTGGGTAGTCATCCATACGGATGACAGAATGCTTTGATGGAATAAAGCCGTCGTACGACGTGGGTCCATCCACGATAGGGACGGCCCCTTGTGCGAACGTGTCGAACAGTTTCTCGGTTACTGTTGGAGTGAGGAAGCATAGCCATTAGAAGAAGAAGAAGAAGAAGAAGAAGAAAGAAAGAAACACAACATCAAAATAGATAAATACCATAATCGTCACAGTTTGCATTTTCGATGGCCAAGTAGAATTTATGTTCGGCCATCAACTCGAGCCGTGTCTTATCTTCTGGAAACGGTTTGGTGTTCAAACAGGAACCGTAGCTGTTGATATTGATATATTTCATCAGCTCTGCGACGTAGAGTTGGCGTGCACTGGATGCATGACAGTTTCTAGCAATCCAGAGGATGGGCGCATCCTTCTTTTTTGTTTCCATGAATTTGGGTGGCAACGGTTTCTTCACGACATCCATGAGCGCAGGGCTGTAATATGGAAAAAGAAATTGACTTTTGAAATGGTAGGATGCTAAATAGTCAAACACTTTCATGTGTTCATCGTCTTCACGGAAAGGCGCTGTCAGTGGTGATTCTTGGGTTTCTAGAATAAATGGTTGGCCTTCGATGCCTAATAGGATGGATCAGCACTATCCATCAAATCACCAACAAGACATACGTGAAGGCATATAATTCGGGGCGTAGTCTGCTGCATGGAAAACATAGGCAGCAACGTCTTCTGTATCCGTTGTATTTGGTGATATCGTGCACCAAGGATCTTTATTTGAGAAGTGAACCCCTTCTGGAGGTGAACATTCCGAGCCGATCGGGTTGTCCTTGCCTTGGAGACAGGTCAGGAACGAAATGTCAGCCTTTTCAACTACTACTGACCATCGAACATGAATTCGTTGAACCATCGTGTCCAATACACAATGCGAAAGGGCGGAATGGGAGAGGCCGACATTGCATCCCCCATAAAGAATGGTAAGCAAAAGATGCAGAAGTGAGTAACCTCAAAACGTTATTCGCCACAAATATGGTTTTCGGTTCCGCGGCGGAATAGCGTGTTTTTCTTTTTCCCTTTTTTTTTTTTGTTTCGTTGCCAGAGAGATGGTTGCCCCTGGATCCTGTCACACATACACCATTTGGTTTACTTTGTTCCTTGTTTCATCCTTTTGTTTTACAATACTGACTTCTTTTTATTACTTTCTTCCCGCAATCGTATCGACCCTTAAATAGTCTGCTTCGAAAGTCAGAGAGTTTTTTTTTTTTTTTACCCAAAATAGCTGCATCTTCCCATGATTGATCCTTAATCAGGCAAAATCATTGCTGAAGAAAGACCGGGTAATGTACACTGGTTTAGTTCACTTTGCTTTATCGAATGTAAAACATTCCGTCTTTTACCGTTTCCTTTACTAAAAGAGGGAAAAGAAAGGGAGAGATAACGCAGTAAAGTTTTTTTTCTTAATCATCCTACTGCGAAGCTTAATAACGTGTATTATAAGAAAACGATGATGGAACTCGATGTATGGACGTATCCTGATGTCAAAAGCAAGGCAATTTTTAAAGTCACCCAGACACTCGTCGTTGTAAGTCCGAAGGTATTTCGGGGATTGAACCGTGAGTTCATCGAGAGATCTGCTTGGTTTTTCAAAGATTGACTTGCGTGATCATGACCACTCAGCTTCTACCTTACATTTCAGTTCAACCTGACTGGGATCAAGTTGTTAAAGATGTCATGGGACATACTATTCCAGAAGAATCATTCTGGATTTCTTGCTACCGTGAAGGTAGGCTATTTTTGTCTCGCATGGTTTACGTGTCCTCATGTTTCCATTAGGAGAGCAGTCAGTTCATGCCAAAGCATCTGTTACTCCCAAGACATTGCAAGGACTTGACGGCGTACAGACCGTGTGGATAAATTCTGTAAGTTTTTTTTTTTGTGCTCAGCTACTTCTAACAAGGCTAACCGTTGACAATAGCGTTCATTCAAAGCAAGCTGTGAAACATTAAACATTGAACCCTTGGTTATTGTTGCTGCAAAGACGGAGTTTCGACCTGCCGAAGAAAATCCTGCAAGTTGCATACCAGTAACCTGTTTACCATACGACTTGCTGACTTCTTGTCTCTGCAGATACATGCATTGGACGTGTCTCCTGATGGTGTGTACTATGCAGCTGGGGACGCGAAGAGCATTATCATCGGCAAACCGAGTGACACCTCAAAGGTAAGTTGATTCACGATGATGATGCAACGAAAAAAGAAAAATAGGAAGCTTATTCTTCGAAAAGAGAGTGCTTGAGGGCCATGTCGGCGATATCACAACGCTTCGATTCTTTCCAAGTAGCGAAGGTAAGAAAATAGGAACAGGATTGTATCTTTGGGTTTATATCAACAATGGATTAGTGTTATTGAGTGGCGCGTCCGATTTTCGACTGAAAATTTGGTCTGCACTCGATGGTAGTAATCCGGTGACAATGACGGGCCATACGTCAGGTAAAAAAGAATAACTTTGAAGCAGTTGGCTTTTGAAACTGACCAACATAATAAGCTATCACGGATACTGCCATCATTTCCCGGGGACGAAACGTTTTAAGTAAGTTCCTCAATTAGTAATGACACTGCTAAGTGAGATGACGCAACAGGCTCTTCTCGAGACGGTACGATTCGATTATGGAACTGTGGAAGTGGAGCTTGTATCGCCAAAGTAGCTAGTTACAAATGTCCGGTGAATAAGACCGTCCTGACATCTTTACCAGCTGTTTACAAGCATCTTGAGGCTGGACAGTTGGGTAACGAAGCATTTCTGCCTGAATAAGGAAGAACTGGCTAACAAAATGAAATAGATGAACGAGAAGTGGAAACAGGCGATAAACTAGTGTTTGCTGCACTGGCAGACGGTACATTAAGAGGAATCCACTTGGGGACGAAGGAAGAGGTACTGACTTGTAGAACGAAGACCCATAAGTATTGACAATCCGAATAGCTGTTTTCCACAGCACCGAAAGACACATCATTAACTGCTTTGGCCTATGATGCCGAATCTGAAATTATCGCGACAGGTGACGCGAAGGGAGTAGTCTCCGTATATACATGTGATGACATGAGGTAGGCTGGGACCTAGGAAAACATTCCCACTCACCTGGTTTTTAGTGGACCTAAAATCCAATGGCATCGTAGCGCGTATAGCGTTACAGATCTGTTGTTTAAGCTCAACGAGAACGGGGAGCTCGTCCTATGTGTTGCAAACGGTAAGTGAAGCTGCCATAGAGCGATTTTTCAGCGAGTAACCGTTGTTGCAGGGGATGGAAGTCTCTATCAGACAAATCCCATCCATACCGTTCTAAGTTCTAGAACGGTAAAAGTAGAAGTAGAATACACAGGCAACGAGTTGGAGCCTATCTATGCCTTGAGACAATCACGCACTCAAGGCACAGAGTATAAACAGATAGTATCGTGTGCTAGAGATGGCAGTGTAAGAGTATACTAGCAAAAGGGAGATAAGCAACTACATCATTTTGGTATCTTTGCGGAAACACCTTTTGTGCCGTTTTGGATCATTGACCAAATCCAGTAGCAGGGTGAACCTGAATCATTGACTATCCTGTTTGAAAAAGTAAAAAATAAATAGCATAAAAAAGCGAGATCTTGGTTGCTGTCCATCAATTCAACTTTTCTTTCTTTCAAAAAGGAAACAAATTCTAAAGTTGTGGAATTAGATCTGACAATGCATAATTAGCGATTTTTATTATTATTATGAGAACTATGACGAACTTTCTGATCCAGAAGTATCGCTTGAATCATCTTCCGAAGATGATTCATCACTGCTGTCACTTGATACGCTTTCGCGGCGTTGTCGCATGATTTGTGTAGGTGCTGTGCGTAACCATTCACGTAGATCTTCTGTAATGGCACCCAAACCAATACTGGTCCAGAAATTGATGGCAAAGCGCGTGTTCTTTGGATTGTCTTTGGGAAACATGTTGGCAAAGTACTCCGCCATATCAGGATCTGCCAGGCGTTCTTTCAATGTCTTCAATCCAAGGAATTCACTGATTTCCTGGAACAAGATTTTGATAAAAATACGCGAAGCAGAGGTGGTGTCGTCTTCGGTTAAACGTATGATAGAGAAGCATGTCCATGCCAATGAGTCTGTATAAAAGAGATGTCCAAAAAGTTTTGCGATATTTCGCAGACGGTTGGTTTCGTATCGATGGATGGTTTCGTACACCTCGTTGAAAGCCAGTACGAAATTGTCGACCCATACTTGGTTGATCTTGCAGAATCGTTCAGCCATAAACCCGTAGAACTTGAGGAAAGTGCGTTCTTGTGAACAACATTCGATAATCATGTTACATAATTCGATCTAAATAACAAAGAGAAGTCAGTAACCAATCTAACCTTCTTTTTTTTTCGTTTGGTTCAAAACACCATACCTCTTGTCCTTCGCGTATATCTAGTTTCATCAATTTATGACAGCATTCTTCGTAGTTAACGCTCGACATGACGGTCAGATAGATTGTTCTTCGAAGTGCAATCACATCAGCGTTGGTCATATCTTGAATCTCGTTTCGTTTCTCTTCTTCATCTTCACTTTCACTTTCACTCTCCTCACTTTCTTCGGATCCGCTTTCCGATTCCTCCTCTGACTCGTCGCCGAGAATTTCGGTCTTAATTTGTGCATATTTTTGCTCGTTCTCTTGATAGTTGGGGTCGTATTTGAAAATATTCAATCCTTCTTCCACTTCTAAATCCTCGTCATCAAGACCGATATAGTGCGTAATCTGATCATCCTCCTCCACGAGATCCAGTTCCTGCATGACGGGTTGATTGTCCTTGTATTTGTCCTTGCGGACTTGGAACAACACCTCAATCATGTACTGCACACGCTTGTCAATCTCGCCTTCATGCAAAATAGCTCGGAATCGGTCAAAAATGGCGTTGTTTGGTTTCGGCGAAACGTTGGCAAGATGTGCACCCACTTCACGAATGAAACCGACCGCAATTTCTACTGAATCATCGGTTGGTCGTTCCAATAATAACGCCAGCATTTGTAAAGCAAGAATCTCATGTGCAACGAGTTGATTGGTGAGATGTGCAATGAAGGTAGATACAGCTAAGCATACGGTCTTTGCCGAAAAATGTCAGAAATGTTTCTCTACGTGGGTGCTTCCTTACCTTGTCATTACGACGGAATGCTCGCCTGAATTGGACAACCAGTCGTGATAAAAGCAGCGCACCAACGGATGGTAACTTGCTATTGATTACTGCGGCGACAGCTGCGTATACTGATGTGAAAGGCAAACTCGCGCTCTGCGCTTTCATAATGCTTCGACAGAAAAGACCTCGACCACGCACAAGATTTTCGCCAAACAGCTCAGGTACAATCATTTTGATATTTGTCGTGTTGACCTTGTTGATTAAACCGTTGATCGATTTCTTGAGCGCTTCCCATGTAATGCGTTGATACTGATCGCTTGACTTGTCAGTCACACTTTGTTGCATCTGTCGCAGCCTGTGTGGAGGAATATAGGCACCTCCAGCACGGGTGGTGAGCTGCATTTTTTCCATCTCTTTGACTGGATCAAGCTTCTGTCGCTTGACAACATGTCCTTCGTCTTCCTGATCGTGCTGAGCCATCGTTTTCTGAATCGTGTTAAAAAGTGAGTTAAGTTCCCCAAATCCCTAAAATCCATTGAAAAAAATGATGACGTTGCGAAGAAAATTTCGAGCTGCGCCGCCGGTCGGGGATCCGCTTAAATTACCACCGAGCAAGAGGTGTTTGAACTTTCGACAACGCAGGTTTTTAACTGCCTAATCCTAAGATGTCTTGTAGGGAAACGTTTGCGTCCAGAAGATGTTGTTGCATGAGAATTTTTATTGTGGGAAGGTATTTGATAGCAAAATTCTTGTAGAAAGAAGCAGTTTGTAGAAAAAGGTTCTTGGTGAAAGTCGCTTGTAGGAAAATACTTGTAAATAAAATTCAGTGTGGATCGATCCCTACTGAATGCGTTCCGTTAGGATCCATCCACACTAAACACATCTCGTTAGGATGGATTTTTGTTAGTTAACCACTAAAGAGCATAAAGTGACAAATAGTGAAGTAAAGCATATCCTACTACTCATGGTTATGTGTTACAGCTAATCTGACTTTGACGGTGCAGATCAAAGAAATTTCTAATAAGATATTAGATCCAAGGACTTCTCAACGCCTTCTGCTCTGTAGAAGCACATTAATTATCACTACGGGAAAAATAAGGCTGAGAATCCTTGAATTAAATGAGTATTAAAGGATCATCAGCTCTATTTAAGGACCATCCTGTAGTCCAAGAATAACGTAAGGTCTTATTCAAGGAACGATCCTTGAATCCAAGTTTAATCTCAGGATAAAACAACAACCGATTAAACTACCATCCAGGTTTGCTTGTCCGAGCAGTTTTTATTTTACCTAGTGTAAGCATGCAGATATGGGAAGAAGATTGATCAATCTAGTCTCGGTTTCACATAATGAAGCATTTCATGAGCGTTCAGATTCCTGTAGATATCTGCAAAGAGCAGTACCTTCGAAGTCTCAGTACTCAGGTGAGTTATTTTTTAACGTCATTATGATGAATACGATAATGGACCATTGATTCAAATCATGTCTTGCTGGTTAGCGTACCTACAGGGACAATAAGAGAGCGGGATTGTAAGAAGGTGAAACCTATTGTATTTTAGCTTTTGTTGATCGGGAACTTAAAAATCCCCTCTTCATCATCATGCCACTGAAAAAAAAGAAACGCAAAGCTGACTCCGAGCGGCAATCGGAAGATGATGACTTCCAACCGCCGATTCCCTTTAGGCGTAAAAGACCAAGATGTAAGGTTCCGCTACTGCGATATTGTTCCGGATGCAATTTCACTGATTATCTTACATAAGTGGACTCTGGTGCCCCCTTCAAAGAAGGGGAAAGAGAAGGCCAAGACGCCAACAGAGCCGTGCAGACCATGTACTGTAACATTTTATTTGAGTATTGTATGCTTACAGGTTTTATTTGTAATACCATGTATCAGCATCGTCTGCCGCAGTTGTAGACCCTTCTGGCGACGATGACTTTCAGGAGCCGATCGCCCTAAAGGGGCGACGAGCTGCACGTAAGTCCTGCCGTTGTAATGTCATTTATGAAGCAATTAACTTTTTTACATAAGCTACATCTGGTGCCCCTTCAAGAAAAGGGAAAGAGAAGGCTACAGAGCCGACAGAGTTGTGCGAACCATGTACCTATCGTCTTAATCGGGTTTCTCCATACGTACTTACGGTATTTTCTATTTTGTATGTTAGCTTCGTCCGCTGTTACATTTGATGATGATGGATCGCATGAGGCGATACTCTTGGAGAGTCACCGAACCGCACGTAGGTCCTTACCGCTGTATTACTGTGGAGCAATTTGACTGATTTTCTCTCGTAAGCTGTCACTGATGCGAGTTCCCGAAGAGGAAAGGAGAAGGCCATGGCTCCAATGGACCTGCGTGAACCCAGTACGTATTTTTCTTTTTAGATTTTTGTGTCCTCGCAGAAGTTTCTTTTTTTAAAAAAAAAGAATAAATCTCTTTCTTCATCAGCTTCACCAACTTTGGCTGTGGCTGTTCTTGAGGACAATGACGATGCTGTCGATCTTCTTGTAGTTGGAAAAGTTGCCGTGGATCTTCCTGGTTCAGCTGGTAGAATAAACCTACCGTTTTTCTATCGCTTAACCTATTATATACTCAGGACCCTCAAAAAGAAGAAATTTCAAGCAATCCCTTCTGAGAAAGGAAGAGGGGAAAATAGGGCACTCTACAGTGCAACTGAAGCCGAGAAATTTTCTCAAAGATGGACACAAAGGGATCAAAGTATGTTCTTATCAATGTACATTGATTAATATTCATATCAGGCTGTGATGAGAAGGGCCGCGGAGGATCATTATATTATCAGAAGAGATGCAATGAATCTCGTTAATCTGCATGTGCGCCGGTGGGCGGAGGCGAACAACGTTTAATAGCCAAGCAAGTAGCAAACAAAGAGACAACTTTTATTGTCAAACAAAATCTTGCTTTGTTACATGATATTCTCCCATTTTTGTGAGAGCAATCTCATTGTATAATGTCGGTTATCTAACGAAATCGAAACGGTGAAGTTCGTGAGACTCGGTGTACTGTTTATTCTTGTGAAAAAGAACGAGGAACTATTTCACTAAAAACTCCTCTAGATAACCGAAGGAGGCGGAGTGATGTGTGATAACACTTATTAGGAGCTGTTGTGTAGCATTGAGTTGTTGGACACAACACTCTGTATGTGCCCCCGCTGACCGCATATCCAACATTCAAGGTTCATCCTTGGTGTTTGAGTACAGTGCTTCTCGTGGCCTCTGGTTTCGTGACAACTGCGACAGAAAGGTGGCATACCGTTCCACCACGTGTAAATGAACTCCCTTTGGTTGTTGTTCCAAGGAATCTTATGCGCTAAGTTCCCTTTGACTGTATTTATCACTGCATACCTGAGACCAATGTATGCACCAGATAGGACATGTTTTGTTATTCCGACATCTAGTAATTCACCGAATCTGGAAAGACTTTCTTTGAGAACTTGGTGCAAGTCTGCTTTCGGTAACAAGGGTAGGTTCGTTAAGCGCAACCGCTCTACTTCCGAAGAGCTATTCAATGCATCGACACCGATAATCTTCATTCCATCGTTGAACCATAGTCCTTCTTTGATGGCTTTGACGTGGTTTGACGTCTGTGTAAAGTGATCCCGTTATTTCAGGGAAAGCTTTCGAAACTATCCGCAAGAGTTCATCCGAGCTCTCCTTGCACGTGGAGAAGTCAGAAAAAATAGTTGCGGGGAACGCCCCCGGCGCCGTATTCTTGGTACAATGATCGAGGAAGCCGTTCCATTATCTTCTAACGGCTTTAACAGAGAAATGCATTGCTGTTCAGAAAGCTTATTCCACACCATGGTGCTGAAAACAACATCCTATGAGTTCATTCCTCTCTTAAGCGTTTTCTTATGGAATTACAATACTCCGCAAAATAGACCCGGGTAGCATGTCTCAGATAATTGATTTTTTTGGTCTTTTTGAGAGCAGGAACTGCATCACTCAAATAAATGCTGTTCTACCTCTAGTTATCACTATATATTTATATGACTGTAGTGAGTTAGTGACCTTTGCGGATACAAGTTCAGATTGGCGCCTTTTGTTTGGACTTCTACGGTGTAGATCTGTTATGGGGGATAGTAGAAGCAGATAGAATGGCAAAGAAAAGGGAGGCTGGTGAAACTTGGTTTTGGTCTGAAACGTCAGATAACGTTCTTCTATCGTTATTCCCATCTATGGACTTTGGAGCCGGTTACGAATCTCAGTTAATGCGATTGTGTCTGTGGTCGGGTCTGAAGAAGTTTTTTTATTTGATTGGAAGAGGTACGGGGAGAAGAGTGTTCTGTCAGCGCTACAAGTACAGTTCATTACTTTTGTCCCGCTTCTAATCAGGGACAGGAGCAGAAAAGCTGAAACATCGTTGTTCTCGATTTTTTTTCTTTTTTTTTTCGCAGGAACTGACAACCCTATCCACGCGCTCCGACTGGTACTCTAGACGAAGAGTATCTTTTATTTCTAGTTGAACTCAATCGTAGGATCGTTATATCCGTATGTCCAATTATACACCTTTCAGTGATACTGAGAGTTAAAGGTCTCCATGCGTGCTGCTTCATTCCGAGCTTATTACTACTTTGACTCTGGATACATATCCTTAAGTGATGAAACATCATACAGTGACTGTACCGTTCAGAACAAGTGCTTACTGCTACAAAGTTGTCAATTATTTCTGACGCTTGGTCATTATGCAAACCGAAATGAGAACCATGTAAAGTGGCATTAATCTGCATTGTATTGATTTTCTTTCTCAGAGTTGCCTTTGGTGGTGCTGACTTGAAACCCGTGAAGGAGCACGCCCCTGTGCCGATAAAGGCAACTATGTTCAAAATTCCGTTTGCCGTATAATTGTCTTTCTTTAATCAACCGAAATTCCGACGGGTGCTAGCACAGAAAGCTGTTGTGCTACTGTACTAGTCGATGAATACAAGACTAGTAAAGCGTGCTCAGAGTGCGAGCACGAAACAGGACAACTGCGTGTTTCAACACAGCGTTGTGAACATAGGTAACGTTTTCCCTTTAAAGCTACTGTCACTGATAGTTCTATATCTAACACAGCACCAAGATGCTCCGTTTGAAGACCGATAGTGGCAAAAAGCGCTATCGTTTAGATGAAGACGGGCACGCAATACATTGAACGTCCGAGTGTCCAGAGAAGGTGCCAATTGGTAAACATTCTTATACCGTACAAAATTACTGATTGAACGGTGTCATTTTAGAGTTGAACAATTGGCGTAGTGACGTATATCCTGTGAAGCAATGCCTTCGCCATGAACCACGTCTGTTATGCATTGAGGGAGAAAGCTATATATATTTATTTAACTTGCTACCCAGCTGTGGAACAGAGATGTGAACGCCAGCAGAAATATTCGGCTGGTTGAATGTACGGCTACATGGAACAGGGGGAGCAGTTGGATTCCCGACCTGCCTCACTGAGTCGTCCTCGTCGGCGTATATCGTTGTGCAAGATATGGCTGCCAAGAGATCTGTTAGTAGGATTATTCTATGTTATCGTATTGTCGTGTTAAGGGAAGAGAAGCGTTGATTTTATTTGACCTAATAAATCGCATCAAAGAATTCTATAATGACATTGAAGCTTTAACCTTATATTGCTGATGAAAAGATTTGGTCAAATCGTGCAAAGACAGTAGCTTTGGATGATACCGATAGCGTTCAATGTCCTTAGCATTACGGCTGCCCAAAATGGGATTGCGGTTGCCACCATTTTACATATGTAAGTTTTCTGACATAATGTTGTGCATTATAGACAATCTAATAAATACAGGCTTTTTCTAATTTGTTGCGAAGTTGAGAGCTTGTTTCATCTTCTGATCTATCTTCCTCAGATCCATCGTCGTCGTCCTCTTCGCTGTCCTCTTCACTCTCCTCCTCACTGTCTTCTTCGCTGTCATCTTCATCAAATGCAGTGAATGCAGTAGACCGATTTGTATTATGAAACAGCAAATCATCGTCATCACTGTCCTCTGGGAGCTCCCCTGTGTTGGCTTTCGATTCTTCATTTTTGCGACGATCATCTTCTTCTAGCTGCTTTAGATATTCATTTTGAACAGCGACTACTTCCGTAGAATCCTTGCACTTGGCATATCTCGACAGTAGACCTCTAGTATTGCTATTTAGTTTATTCAATGAGCGTGAATAGACTTACCCGTTGACCTTCTTAAACGCATGACCCCATTTAAACTTAGCCAGCAATGCCTCGCCATGTTCGGGGAAACCTATTTCATGGTTGGATATACGGTCCGATTGCTTCGTATAAGTTACCTGTTATATAGAAGATAGCAGCCAACGCCTCGGCACAGTTCAATTTCCATGGCTTTCCATAATTAACCGGGTTTGTGGCTACCAAATAAGGCACTATTGTTCATGTGTGAGGATATCAGCTCAGACATTAATCACAAACGTACACAACCGATCGGATGGGCCTCTGATTTTTGAAAACGGAACTTCATCGATCCTTGCCCATGAACAATCAACGACTGCAGCACCATACATTTCTACGATGGTTCGATCCGCAGGTGATACCGCTTTCTCGCCCACTGGACTAACAACAGGTAAGCAAAATTTAGAAACAAGCGTTGATTGATAGGTAAGTACCTTGCAACAATACCACGAAATCTTTGGCTCAGCTTAAGTGTTTTCAGCATATGACAACGTGCCAACTTTACTCCCGAGCATCGTTTCGGATCACAGTGCTTAAAGTCCTTTCATTTTACATTTAATGTTTGCTTTGTTGTTCTCAAGGTGCATAGACATACCCACATAGCGACAGGCATAGGAATGCTGGATTCACTATCTTCCATACCTATGGTTGTCGTACTATGAGTTTCTCAAGGTAGTGGTGTCTAAATGAGTACCTTCATTGTCTCCAGCTTCGGGAGGAGCGTAGCGATCGTAACGCGATCGGTTCCTTTAACAAACTCATGTCAGTTATATGCTCGCTCATGTCAGAAATGAAATCGTTTATTTTACGTAGAGTGACCGCGTGAAGTTGCATTTTTCTTTCCCATGGTGCGAAGGTTTCTGGAACACCGATTGCAGATTCTCTCTCGGGTGAAGAAAATAATAAAAGTTTCGCTTTGGCGGGTCCTACATTTTAATGTCCGAATCCATGCCTTTAAAAATGTCGGTGACTGTACACGCAACGGCTGCTTGAACCATTTAGATCATCCATGAATTTCACCTTTGAAGGGAATTACAAACCTAAACGTAACATTAATCTCGGTGGTGTGAGAGCCTACGATGATAAGAAGAGTCTTTTGGAGAAAGCGCAACGTGAACGGAGAGCGCGAGAGCAAGAGCGGTTGAGAATGAAGAGTGCACTACAGATCCAGGTCAGTCTCCATCGTCGTTCTTCCATCACTCCCTTGCTGACAGCTGCCCTATAATAGTCGTTCTATCGTGGCCGAAAAGAAGCAGCTGTTATCCGTGATCACGAACGTGCAGCGTTTAAACAACAATTTGCGGCCCTTACTGACAACGTAGCGGATACCAGTCGAATAGCGGATACGGTAGCGCAGTGCATACGTAGACTTTTGCTCTTCTACCAGGCGCCAATGACGAAGGTCGTGGATGACATGTTTGTTGCTGAGCTTTGCAACCTCTTGATAAGCCAAGATTCGGGAACAAATAGGGCGGTATTCACGCTTCTGTTCGTTGACCGAGACCTGGAGGCACTGGATTTACAGCTATGGCAGGTTGCCTTGTTAGTACGCAAGGTGTTAGTTCCAATGATCATTGGATACACACGGTATGTTTGTTTTGATTTGATTTGGCATCGGATGCTTACTAATGAAGTGGCTGACAGTGAAGGAAAGTTTGCGGAGATAGCAGCACCAATGCAACTTCTTGCGATCATTTTGGATCCCTCGACATATAGCTCTATTCACACGTCAGATACGTCATTTACGTTGCACACAGCACATATCCGTATCGTCACTTACTGTCTCCTGAAGGCGAACACGTTCCGTGGATTAAGATCCTTTTTTTCAAACTGGTCGACCCAAGTGGATTCTGCTCTTATTAGCGCAGCGATACGCTGTCTTTTGAATATAACAGAATGTAAACCTCCGTACGAATACCCACCATCCATCATCCAACGTTTGCGGCCTCCAGCTCCATTCAGGCTTGGTTTATTCAACGGCAATGCGTCGATTGCTGACAAACCCGACACTGAGCCACTTTTGCGACTTTCGCAGCAGACCATTACAGAAATGATTACTACTGACATCTTGTCCATAAATTTCCTTTTCGACTGGATACCATACCCCGATACACTCCAGCTATTGGATAAACTACCGCTTCTTGGTGTAGTAAACACGGTGGTTGATGCGTACGAGACAAATGGTCGTGGACCCAGCTTTGAGCCGGATACTGTGGTGGCTTTATTGATGAATATTACATACATGGGAAATACCGTTCCTGGTGAATCCCTCGATCGTATGCTGGTAAGTTGACATGACGGCGTCTCCAATTGAATTGACAGTATGCATTTCCCTGCAAGATACCCTATGCAAAATGCATCCGGCTTTTGTTTGTTAACCTGTCACCTATCTATTGGTCTAATTCTTCCGGAAAAGCCTCAGGAGACATGGTTGTTGGTAAGCAGTGACCTCTAAATCCTCGAATTGCTAAATTAACCTCTTTTATTTAATAGAAGATGACACGGATAGTGAGGAAGAGGATATTCAAATTTTAGATGCACAGCCAGAAATCCGGGTGGATCCATCAATCAAGGCACGACTTCAATCCCTTTATGATTCGGAGAAACTTAGCAACCTCGTACATCGGTTCCTGGGCGTCACCGTTACCTCCAATGTAGATTCAATGGAATTGATTGTAACGATGGCCAGCCTTTTCAACACATTGATGATGCGATTTTCTGACCAAAAAGACGGCATTCTCAGTATCCTTCTTTACCATCGATGGTCGGCGCAGTCACCTGAATCTACGCCGACATATCTGTTGCAAATCTTGTGGCGTATTTGGTCTGGCACCCCCGTTGCGACTACACTGGATTGTGATCCCAGTATATTCAACCGATTAGACCAAGCTATCAAGATAATAACTGGTTAGTAGGAAAAAAAAACAAAAAGCTACTGTTGCGGATTACTACAACTGCTATCTCCCCCGTCCCCTTCTCTATCTCTCTCTCTCTTTTAGATGAAAAAGCATCGGATTTTTGGTCTACATTTTATCTCCTCTGCGAGATGTACACCAGGTTGCTGCTGACGATTGGTGATGATGAATTCTTTAGCAAGTCAAATAGAGGCAATCAGCTGGAGTTAGATCAGGTGATTGCATTAAGTCGGCATTTGAAGGTACGGTCTCCGCCTTGGTAGGCAAACGTATACTAACCCTATGCTTACAGAATATTTCGTTTGTTCTTTACTGGTGTGCCAACGCGCTGGCTATGGATGAGTGTCTAGGAATGACGGGGATACGTATTGTACAGTTGAGGACGACTGTAACAACCTTAGTACAACAAATCCATATGAGAGAGTAAGTCCAACTTTTTTTCCTGCAGTTCAAGTCTTGTGACACAAGAACTATTTGCAGCTCTCGTCGAACGTTTTGTCCAAAAGGCCATTGGCTTATCGACGGTTTGGAGTCGGAGGGGTTCAATCACGCAGTCATTGCTGAAGGATTATCGTTGGAAAACGAAGTATCAAGGCACGAAGGGAGACGCCATCTGTCCACAACCGAAGCGGCTATGATCAGTCCACGCATTGAATTACTCAATAATATACCATTTGTCATACCGTTTGAGCAGCGCGTTGAGATCTTTCGCAAATTCGTGGAAATGGACCGAGAAACCTATCTAGATAGCGACCTGCGCGAGATGAGGCCGTCCGTCCCGATTCGACGTGGCCGTGTTTTCGACGATGGTTTTACCCACCTCTACGGACTAGGTAGGAGAGAAAAAAAAGTGAGGGTACACAGACCTCTGATTCCTGCATCTTTAGGTGGAGAGTTGAAACGAAAGGTGGCTATCCAATTCGTGGATAAATTTGGGAGACCTGAAGTCGGTATTGGCGGTGGCGTCTTCAAGGAATTTTTGACATGGTGAGAGTCAGGCGATAGTATATAAAAAAAGACAGGCGTCCGAGAACTGACCGATTTCGGCTTAGCCTTGGTCACGAAGCGTTTGATACCAATCACGGCTTGTTCCTTGCCACAACGGATCAACTGCTATACCCGAATCCAAGTCCGTATGCGACGCAAAGTAGGTGACACGATCTAACTTTAAGACAAAGCCTAAACGTCTCTAATTCTTCTTCTTCTTCTTCTTCTTCACAGGGGAACAGCTAGACTGCTTTGAGTTTCTTGGATTGATTATCGGCAAGGCTCTCTATGAAGGTATCCTTGTCGATGTAGCATTTGCCGAGTTCTTCCTGAAAAAATGCCTGGGGAAAATCAACTATCGTAAGTTTTGTTTGATTGGGCAGTATAGGCATGGTCTAATAAGTTGTGTCAAAAACAAAAAAAAAAGTGGATGATTTGCCGTCATTGGATTCGGAACTTTATAAAGGGTTAATTACTGTCAAGAACTTTCCTGGGGATGTTGAGAGTCTCTGTCTTGATTTTACCTTGACGGAAAATGGTACGGGAAGAGAGTTTACCCTTGACAAGGTTTAACATGGTTATTTTGTCAAACAGAACTCGGCCGGTCCCGGACGGTGGAGCTGATTCCAGGCGGTAGCAATATTCCAGTAACGAATCAAAATCGGATACGTTACGTGTACCTTGTTGCCAATTATCGCCTGAATGTCCAGATTGCGAAGCAATGCAAAGCATTCTACAAAGGCTTATCGACCATCGTCGATGTCAAATGGCTTCGCATGTTTAATCAGGTACGTTAATTGATTATGAAGTAAAGCATATATATATATATATTTATTTTCTTGTAGAAAGAACTCCAGGTGCTTGTTGGAGGCGCTAGTGTACCGATTGATATTGATGACATGCGAAAGCACACGGTGTATGCAGGAGGTTACATGGAAAAGGACCAGACGATAGAGGATTTTTGGAGGGCACTGTACAGTTTTGACAACGAGCAGCGCATGAAATTTGTCAAATTCGTCACCTCCTGTGCCAGACCACCATTACTAGGGTTCAAGGAGCTGCGACCACAGTTCTGCATAAGAAAAGCAGGTGTAGATAATGAACGATTACCAACAAGTTCCACATGCGTCAACTTGTTGAAACTCCCACACTTCAAAGATTACGATACATTGCGAGAGTAAGTCTGCAAAACGCGTAAAAAAAGAAAAAATCAAAATCGTTTGCTTATAATCATCTGAAACACTTACAGGAAACTACTCTATGCGATAAGCGCGGAAGCTGGGTTTGATCTTTCTTAAAAAGAAATATTCCCTAAAATAGTGAATTTTCGGAATAACTTCCTTTTTTTTTTTTTTTACAAAAAACACGGCGGTTTCTTTTTACATTTATTTGTTCAAAACATAGTTACATTATGTGCAAACGAAAGCGAAAAGGAAATAAGATGCTTATTGGTCGAATTTGAAGCCATACTGCTGGGAGTAGAGCTTCTCAGCTTCCTCTTTGGCATGGCTAAGAGGGAAAAAAAAACGCGTCAGACCCGAAAGAAACGCGGATGCATGTTGCATTTTGAATAACTTACTGCTTAGCCTTCTGCTTGTCAAGCCAGTCCATACCCTTGGTCTCAACCAAACGGTCGACGGTGGCACCGGTGAAAGCGGCCAAAAGTTCCTTGGCAGTAGAGTGAGACACTTCCTCACCTTCCTCTTCCTTCTTCTTGTTGTAGAGACGCATGGCCTCAAAGGCAGCAGCACCAGCCAAAAGTTGGTGAGTGACAGAAGACTTGTGTTCCTCAGTAGGGTTTTCGATGGCCTGGATCTGGTTGTAAGCCTCTTCGTGATAAGACATGATGTAAAAGCGTAAAGAAAATAGAAACAGGCTAGTGGATAGATGAATCTTCTTTTATACCTTTTGTCCTGGTGCCTCGTAGCGCGATTTCTCACACAATAGTGGATGACGCGAACGCTAAGCTTGACCATATTTGTTAGTGTGGCCCGGTCCAACTTAACGTCGCACGAATTCAGCCGGATGCTTAAGCATTGCATCGGGTTTGTAAAACTATAAAGTTAGCGTCCATCCATTCACACGCGTTGATAGAGGTCTCCCTTCACCTCCGTGGCCTTTTCTTTAATCGTCATGCCGCCGAACAAGTAAAGCTACAACTGTTTGTGTGGTTTCTGCATGACAAAGTAGTAATAGTATGGTTCCGTAGCAAAATGTGTACTATGACGGGCCCACGAGCCACAGAGCTTCCGGGGCAAGCCGTAGCCGTTTATGGAAGACTTCTATCAGGCCATCGATACAAATAGAAACGACAACGTCCACATTAAGTGACGCGTTAGTCCATACCATGACAACGCCTGCTGGAGCGAGTGACTAGTAATTACTATTTTGAGCCATGTGCAGGAACACATCGTAAACGTTCCTGGAGGTCGTAACGTCATTGTTCCACGATGCCGTACTGCGTTCTTTTTTTTTTATAACCATGTGAATAAGCCGTATTTTTTGCTTTTCGCCTATAAGCCTACATGTTCAAAAACAAAAAAATAGTGTTTCCTGGTGATACACTTGAAAGACATCAATGATAGCTACATGTCATGCTGTCTGTAGAGATAAAGCATTTAGCTTTGCCCTTTGGTCAGTGTTATCGCAAGCCCAGAGGAATAGCCATACTCTTCATAAGCTACAGTAATTGTTTGACTCTACACCATTATTTATTTGTTGGTCCAGTATCTGTTGATGTCGCGTTTCGTAGGTTATACGTTATTGTGTAACCGCATTGGTTTCCAAGCATAAGCAGAGGAAAGGAAAGCAGATATGACACTTAGACGTCTCACTCGGATCTGTAGAAATTCCCGTTTTTCCCTTTGATTTAGCGTGGACGGTTTGCCCTGTGGTATGCTACAAACCACCGTTACAATTCCGAATGACTATTTGTTTTGTTTTGTTTCGTTCATTTTTAATGTAAGACGTTTCAGGAAAAGCTTGCAATGTTAACTTCTTCCCGCGAAGAGCTGATGCCGTTGTTGATATCCACTAAATGATAAGCATCCTCCATAAACAATATATGGACGTGATTCTTCAGCCACGTGGTAGGAGCTGCAAGACAAGTACATACATGATTGGTTTACATTGCATGCTTATGACGATTTCATGTACAGGAGCAATGGGTCTAGACACAGACTGTTTGTAACGGTAATGTGGTATCTTTTTTTTTTTTTGTTAATACAGTTGTTCACTATGTACGTTAACGCGTATTCCGAAATGATCATTCTCCGCATCAACTGTTTCTGTTTAACGTTTCACTAGCATTTTGTTGTTTTCTTGTACAATTTAAAACGTAAAAAAGAAAAGAAGAAAAGAGAAAAGAATTCAATCATATAATACTTGCAAAATAGAGGAGAGTGAAGCAAAATAAGACAGATTAATGTTAAACAAACGGAGGGGACCAGAGAGAAGAGAGAGATAAGGTGGAGAATGGATGAAAAAAAGAAATAGATAAAGTTGCCATCTTCTTCTCTCTCTCTTAAAATGTAAACCGTTGAACCAGACTTGGATAATTTTCAAGCCCTCGATTGACTAGACGGGTGACAGACGCCGTTAAAATATGATCGCCGACTTTCGCTAACATCGGTTCGTCGGCTTGTTGACGGTGTTCCATTAAAAAGGCATTGATTTCTGTTCGTCGCTGTCGTATGTAATCGAGCGTGGCAGTATTAAGTGGGACATCGGATGGTAATCTTTCCAACCGTCGGTACACTGTATAGGCATTGGGACGTTTTGAAGGATCGGTATTCAGGCAATCAGTATAAAGATCTTCCCATTCCTTTAGGACGCCTGGGATTGGCTCGATCCGGTAAACATAAGGGTCTACCAGTGTGTGATCGGGGAAGGTCACGCGTGAAACGAGTTGCCAAAGAATGATCCCAAGTGCATAAATGTCCGCAGCGGTTGTCAGTGTTTGACAAGCAGCTGCCTCGGGTGCTACATAAGGCCATCGACCGCCACCACGGCAGTGTGGCCAACGAGTACTGGTTTGGTTACGTTGCATGAACGTAATATCGACAAGCTCACCAACATAGTCAGCGAAATTGAGCAGGATATTTCGTGGGTGCACATTGCCATGAATATATTCCCAATGGAGATCTTTGACCGACTTGGTGATGCTCAGTGCTAACATACGTAATTTGTCGTAATTTGTAGGAATTTCTCGTTCCAGACGCGTTTCGAGATTACCATAGGTTGCTTTTTTCATGACCATCATAATTTGACTATAGCCGCGTTGTTCATCGTAATGCATTGTGAGGCCATAAATAGGGGTAGTTGAAGTGACCATGGCAATCATACCGGGATCGATATCGAACTAAGTGAAGTAACGGTTTTTGTGATTTCAACGACCCGATGACCCAATTTTTTTTGCCTTACCTGAACCGTCAACCCTTTTAGGAAAACTTCGTCCCACCGTTCTGGAACAGGGGTCTGTGTCAGGCGATAGGGTGGTACGAACCGGGCTATATAAGAAGGAGCAATGCCTTCGTGATCGCTGTGATTTTGTTGTTGTTTGTCAACAAACCAGGCAGGAGGAAAAAGTGGGATGGGGTTTAGTTTGCATGCACCGGCGAGGGCTAATGGCCTATTTGTCTGATGCCATTCAACGAGATATTTGCACACTTTTTCCAAAAGTAGACGGTGTTCTGGATGAAGATGGTGGCGGTGTGTAATGTGATCAAGCCAAGGTTGAATATTGGCCGTATTGAACCGTCGTTCAAGATCCGAAGCTCGCACGTTAGTAGTAGTAGTAGTCGTTGTTGATCGGTCTTGTTCTTCATTGTGTTCAGTAAATTCAATGTCGGAGGGTAGCCAATTCCACATATGTTCGAGTGAGAAAACGACATTCCATTTCTGATACCATTGGTCAGCTAAATCCCACACCTGACATCAGACGATTTAGCAACTCGAGATATAAAAAAATGGGATATATATATAATTTTTTTTACTTGCATATCGACCAAATCGTGGGTGTAATTCATATTGTGCGTCAGTATTTTGTTCAAAATGTTGATATGCTTCGTCGATAGAAAGAAAGAGTTCATTCTGATTGTCATTTGGAATGAGAGAATGGAATCCGTCTAGATCGAACTGTTCAGGTTGAGCAGTAATAAGTGGAAGTGCATATTTGCAATAAAAAGCTACGTCGCATGGAATAAGGTAATGTAAGAGCGACATTTATAGTAAAAGCCATAAGTCAAGGACACGTCCAGGACTTAAAGTCAAATTAAAAAAGAAAGTTATATATATAAGTGAGAGAGAAAGAAAGAAAAAGAAAGAAACAGATAACTTCGTAAGGATTGTTAAGTTGTTCGGGGTGTGGCTGATAGAGTCCAGACCCTAACGAAAGGACCACCGAAACCTTAACATCGATCCAGGAGAAATTCGACCGTTATAAGAAGTCCTTCTTGTTGTAATTATTCATCAACACGTCTAAAGACTATCCCATTATATACTGCTCTATCCTTTAATAACTTTTTAATATTTATAATTAGTATGAAATTTAATAACAATTGTGTACTCTTTTTTCTTTCTTCACGTTGCTTACTAAACTTCCCAGTAAAATGGTCAATGTCGGAGTAGGTACTGTCCAATGGTGAAATTTGCATTGCCAAACCGTCACGACGCGTTCTAAGCACGTTTGTGCGTCTCAAAGAGAACAGTTTATGCAAATGAGATCCGAACTGCATCCAGACAACAGGCATTTTCTAATGACTGTGAATATTTTAAACATGGGTACACGCTCAGCTATGTTGATTAAAAAACGCAAATAGTATTGTAACATGTTGTAACGTCTTTGTGTGACACACCAAAAAGTTCTTTTTTTTTTTTCTTCTGGCATTTTTCTAAAAAGATGGAAAATCATCATAATGCTTTGATGAACCTACAAACAGGTCTAGACTCCCCCCAAATAGAATGCAGATGTTAATTTTAATCCATTATCGAGATTGAAATGTTGCTGCTAGCCGAAAGTGTACTTGCTTTGCATGCTTCTCACTGTCTGTTGTCACCTGCACCTGGTTTTGGTATTAAGTATCTCTTTATTCTACCTTATATATAATTTTTTTCTATTACCTTCAGCACCTTTACGCAAGTCAGCTAATAACTGTTGAAGTTTATTTCTCATATTCGTAGTCATTACATCTTCTTCAGCATCAGGAGGTGGAATCTGATCCAAGAGCCATTCAGCTTCATCAATGGTTCTAATGGGAAGCATGATCCATTCTTTTGATTAGCTTCATGAAATGGTCTAGACTTTGGGGGAGTCACAACTCACAAGACGATAGGACCACGGTTCATCACTCAAACAAGTAAAAAAAAAACAAAAGGATTTGAAATCAAGCAGTTAACTCAATATGACGTGCCTGACAAATCATTATGTCAAATTGTTGTCTGTGCCACCTTAAGAAACAGATCATCCTCCTGCCCATTTCATATGAAAACTCGTTTCTTACTGCACAAACTCACTCTATAGACACTTGACTTTTTCATCACCTTTTTTTTTTTTATCTTTTTCCCACAACCTGAAAACCAATACAAAATAAATTCAATCACCGACTCAGAAAGAGGTAAACTTCTGGACCTTTCTTAATATAAGCGCTTATCATTCCTTGTTTACATTTAGTAATCAATGATCTTGCTTTATCTTCTTCGATCTTTCTGCTCAGTACATATGACCGCGTGTTTTAAGTTGGTTAAGCCAGGGTTTTCTGTATCTGAGAGTATTCGATGTCCGTGGGAGGACCATCGTTTGTCTCGATTTGTTATACGATTAGGTTACATAACTGTTCTTCAGAAAATGCTATTTCGGTTCGGTCTATGGCATTCTCATATTCACATCTCCCTATAATACCCTGTTATGACTAGTCACTACTCGTTTCATTCATCCGACCAGATGACATTGGACCGCATCTAGACCCTCTGGTTCATCTATCAAAGCCCTTTTCTTCTATTTCTTTTGAACTTTGCTGAAACTCAGGAAGGACTCAGTACCAGAAAATAACAAATACTAGATGCATTTTATAGCAGAAAGCCTGGAAACAAAACGCATTTTGTTTGTTTAACGCCTTTCATGCCGGTATTTCGGCCAACAGTTTTGCTCGTGGCAAAGCAATGACCAATTTCTTCTATTCTTTGATTTTGAGTGGCATATGCATTACACTCACGGGAAAAGCATAAATTTTCGGTGATAAGTACAAGAATAGATTCGATAGGATTGCCTTCTGTATGCCTTTGGCACCATGAACTCCTTAGCCATTCTAAGTACTTAAACAGTTCACACCATCTAAATCCATGCGATGAATAGAACTTGCCATCGACACCGACTACCCAACCCCCTCTTTTTCCCTGTTTCGGGAAATCAAAGTCCGGTAACTTTAACTTCCATGCCTGGTTAGCCTATGGACACATGCGACTTAAAACGATGTTTTTATGTAACGTATGCTTACAATGAACGATATTCTATCAGACTGGTCGTAAGTTAGGAGCATTCATACGTTTTATTATTTTTAAGTCGTATTTTTTTAAGCACAGCATGACCTCAGATGATCAAAGCCGCACACCACCACCCCCTGAGATAATGAATATGGCCGCTCTGTCTACATAGTCAAGCAAGCAAGATCCTTTTCCTCTATTAGACCTATTGATAGAAGAAGCGGGCGCAAGTTTTATTCTGTACGACTCCTCATGATCTACCATACGTGAAGTGCCACTTTCATTTTAGCACACACCTAGATAAAACGATTCAGATGCAGACTTTCTAATAAAACAACAAGCTTATAAGGATCCAAGAATGTAATGTAAAGTTTACGAGTCTTTTGAGAGCAATAAATACTTGCTATGGTCAACTCGACGATACCCATTTCGTGGCTGGGGAAAGGCGACGCGGATTTTTTGGTAACGCGCCGCGCGACTAGCTTAGGGGACGCGTTGCGTTTATTTCCTCTTAAAGCCGCTTCCCCAGTTTCACGCGGATGGTCAGAATTACAAGAGAGAATTACGAAAGAGTCTATGAGGGTATTAAACGCAACTCCAATGTTGGAAGCTGCATTCTATTTGTGTCAGCCGATGTCGATGCGCTGTGCACATGTCGTATTCTTCAAGTAATATAACGCAACAACGTTTCCCTTCATCCCTCTGATGTCTTTTGTTTCTCAGGGCCTTTTCAAAAGCGACTTTATACAGCATAGAATTATACCCGTCTCCAGCCAGGAAGAGTTGTTGAAGGCTGCTACTGATCTGAAAGCGAAAAACACAAAGGTGATTTGCCCGATCGCTCAGGAACCTAGTACTTAGACCTTCATCAGATGCGATCTGTCGTCATGATCAACTGTGGCGCCACGATCGATATTACACAGCTGTTCCCTGCTTCAGTGAATATATATGTGATGGATAGTAACCGACCGTTCAATATCGATAACCTGCTCCCTCAACACAAAAATGTACATGTATTCGACGATGCTGCCGATTCCAAACGGATGGAACAGCTAATTGAGGCACATATCATGATGAAGGTAAAGAATAGAGGAGGAGAGAGCCAGTTTACAACAAAAAAACTGAAAAACTGCGCTGTCTATAGTACGATGCTGACTCTGATTCCGAAGCTGATTCTGATTCCAGTGCGACAAATGATGAAGAAGAAGAGGAGCAGGAGGACGAGTTTGGAAGATTACAGAGTAATCGACCGCGACAAAGACGCCGATTAAATAGCCCTCCTGAGGGCACATCACGGGTAGAGCAACGTATGCAGAGACAGGCAAAAATACGAGAGCTCGTAGAGTACCATGATGTTCCCGCTTATTATGGACATTGTTCGGCTGCGATTGCCTATGCACTTGCAACAGATCTTGCTCAGACGAATAACCAGTTACTATGGTGGTGTATCATTGGCGTCACTACACAGTATGTTTTTGAGCAGATAGACACAGACAAATACCTAGATCATGTAAAAACACTCTCTGATGAGGTTGCTCGTTTGAATGTTGGTGAAGATGATGCACTGGTCGAAGGCAGCATTCGAACAGAGGATGAATATCGTTTCATGTTGTTCCGACATTGGAACCTGTATGACAGCATGGTCCATTCTCCATATATCTCTGAAATTCTATCACTTCGGACGGAAGCAGGATTAGTTCGTCTGCATAACATGCTGGCAACAGAAGGGTAAAAATTTATCAGCGTGCATCCTATACTACGACCATTCACTCATCTTGCTCCATCTCGGTGTTAGTATTTCATTAAAACAAGCAAAACAACAATACACCCATATGGAGTTGAGCACAAAGAAGGAACTCAAGAAAAAGGTGGAAGCCATGTGTCAACTGCAAGGCGTGGAGGGTATCCTCTATCCAAGTTTTTCACAATCTTTTGGCTATAATGGACGATTGTCAGCAAGCGATACAGTTTACGCGCTTCATACGCTGCTGGAAACGTCGCCAGCTCTCGCTATGGAGCTGGGAGAAGATGCACGTTGGGATGACGAAGATTGGGCAGAAATGGGTTCCTCGTTCTACACCGCGTACGACGCCATGGGAAGGTAAAGCAGAAAGTTTGGAAAATCATGCATTCAATTCAAACGACGATATAGATTCGATCATCTTCAATGCGGCATTCGATTGTGTATTAAGAAAATAGAAGCAAAGGAAGCCTCATAAAGGAGAAACTGCATAAAGTAAAAAAGAAAAGAAAAGAAAAGAAAACGAAACGAGAAACCATCCGCTAGTGAATTAGCATGCGCGTCAGTAAATGAAGAAAAGAAGAAGAAGAAGAAGAAAGAGAGCTACTGCTAAGATCAGTGATGTCTCAGTTATTGCTCACGGTCTGCACGATTTAACAAAGCATGCTCCTTCAGAGGTGGAACGCGACTAACGGAACTGTCCAGAAAGTCCGCCCATTTCTAGGTCGGAAATGGGCACTACTATTATAATAATAATAATGATAAATCCGCTGCCTTTAGGAGTCTGCTCAGGATCAATGTCTGTAAGGGATCAAAGAAGGAGCGTCAACACAACGTCTTATGCAAGATAACTTTTTTTTCAAAAGACAATATCATCCTTTCCGATGCCAATCTTATGGCTTCTAAGGAGTGTCACTTAGTGTCTATGTGTGATCTTTATATAAAAGCAATCACACCATGGAGGAACCATAACCTGGAACGAATGAACTTTGCGTGTCGTGGAGTCCATCTTGCCGGGGACTTGGTTCTGTATCTCATTGGCACGGATTCCGGAGCAGCATACCCGCCATTATTTCTGTCATTCGCATATGTTTACAGTTCAAACCAAGATACGAACATCGATGTACCTGTACAAAAGCCGTGCTGCCTTTTGTTACGGGGGAAAGTTTCTGCAACCCTATGGAAAATGCTGCATACTATAAAAATGCTTGCAACAGGGCGTTTCTGGGCAACAAGAGACTAGCCTTGGGGTCACCCTGCCCACCGAAACGCGTCCTCTCCGTGAGTTTGCGTCGGATTTACTCTGAAGCGATAGCAGGTAGAATGAAATTGACGGTCGAAAACCTAACGCAAATGCATAGTGAAGTGATTTGCTTTAAAAGCATAATGTGTGAAATGAAAAATAAAAATAAGGATTAACGCTCATTCAGCACTTATGATAAGTGTGAGACTAGCGTAAGACGGAATCTCTGACCTAATTGATTCCATAGACACGGCAAGCAGAAGGCATTTATAGAATCTGCTAAAGTTGCAGAAGGTTCTTAGGTTATCGACAAGAGAAACATCTGAATTGTTTTAAGATGTACACCAATGTGCGGGAAAGTTCTTTGCTTCTAGAGCAGCAGCATGATTCCCGCATGTGAAAAAAAAAAAAAATCACTTTCCGCAGTTCCCTTATAAGGACGACCAGGACTGCAAAGTTTTTTAGTTGGTGCTCTCTCTGTCTCCACAGACAGCTTTTGCAGAAACGAGCAAAAACCCATGTATAGTAAACGTATTAAATAAATGACTGCGTGATCTATGCTTATTTGTACTATCCCCGGTAGCGTTGTAATTTTTCGGGAAATGCTTAACAAACAAGCATTACCGGGTGCATGAAAATGATTTTGACAAGGTGGACTTGGATTCTTCAATCTGCATGATCTGTGCAATAGATGAACATTGGAAGAATATTTCTCACCAAATTGCTCTTACATACAAATAAACAGTAAAGGAGGTACCAGGTATTCAACTCTCGTTTCATCTTTGGAAGGACTAGCAAATGACATTATTCAGTGGGAATTTTAGTGTTTGTGGCGAATATCTGCAAACCAAACCATCTACAGTAGAGCATGGGAATACTGCTACTTTTGACTTGATTGTTTATCAAAACAGATGCAGAAATTAAAAATAATAATAATAAATAAACATTTCTACTTGGCGTGGTAGTAGCTGTTATACAGGATTTCCAAATTCTACCTCTTTGAGCACTAAATGCGAACGCCGAGTTACGCCTGAATCATCCCTCCTACCCCCTTGAGTGTCACGACCTGGCAAAAGGATCGACCTGCGGAGGCTACGTTAAAAAAAAAAAGGTTATTCAAGCTTAACTGTTTACGAGAGAAACAAGTATGTTTTTTTTTAATTGTTGTCACGAGACCCGGTGCTTTGCTCTGTTTGGCTAGGTAACACATTTTGAGCTTAGTTTCAGCTATAAACTATAAAAGTAGCGGATCGAACAGGTGGATAATGGGGGAGGAAGACGGATGCCACAACAACACGAAAGAAAAGTAAGATTGACACCACAACATCCTTCATGGTACGGTCCTCCGTATATCAGTCCGGATATATATACTTCCTTGTACATGAGAAAAGGAAATGGATGGACTCTACCCATACGGTGGCTCTTGGCAGTCTTGGCCCTTACAGTACTCCTGCTGTTCATGGGCACATCCTCTGGTAGCTGGAATCCGACCTATCGTGGTAAGTGACATACACAGAGAAAGAGAGAGAGAAAGAGGGAGATAGATAGAGACACACGCGTGTGGGCGCGTACACAAGAAAAAACTGATGAAGGAATTTTTGAAAGAAATGCTGATGGTCTCCTCAGTTGAAGATCCGGCTGAGCTAATCAGGGAAATCCCGTCAAGTGAACACATCCGAGAGTTTTTTCATAAATACGCCTCCGAAGCTCATATTGCTGGTTCGGAAAGAGACAAGGTGCTTGCCGAGTGGACCCGGGATCAACTTATCTCTTTTGGCATTGCTGACACAAAAATTGAAACGTACTGGCCCATGTTGAATCTTCCAAAAGCACGGCGGCTGGCCATTGTAAGTCCACCTGAGTTGGCTTTTGAGGCATCGTTGGAAGAAGATGCATTGGAAGAGGACGAGTCAAGCCAACGGTCGGATGCTCCTCCGACATTTCACGGTAATAACCCAAAAAGGGAATCTTTTGTGGGAAGCTAAACTGGATATGCTTTTTAGGTTATTCCGCCGACGGCAATGTTACTGGACCTATCGTCTATGTTAACTACGGGCGATTGGCCGACTTTAAGACACTACAAAGGTCAGGCGTTAACCTTCGCGGAACAATTGCGTTGGTCCGTTATGGTCGCATTGCGCGAGGCATCAAACTGATGATAGCTGAACGCTTTGGATGCATTGGTGTCATCATCTTCTCGGATCCCATTGATAGTGGTCCGGTCGACAAGGAACCACCATCCAAATCTTTTCCCGAAGGTCCTTGGTAAGAAGGAAAAAAAAAAATGAGTTACTCCGTTTTTTTTTTCTTAACCGCGACACTCGCTATAGGGCTTCGAATTCCACGGTTCAACGGGGAACTGTACACTTTCTTTCCATCGAAGCAGGTGATCCTACCACACCGGGTTATCCCTCTACAGAGAATGCCACACGCGTCCCGCTGAATGAATCCCCTGGAGTACCTCGTATTCCCTCTTTGCCAATCTCTTGGAGTGATGCTCGTCCGCTGCTACAGGCTTTGGAAAATTGTGGTCAAGTTGAGAGAGACTGGGTTGGTGGCCTTTCAAATGTCAGCTATTTCACTGGCCCGAGCAAGGCTTCAATCAACTTGCTCAACGAGAATGACTACAAGATAAAGCCAGTCTGGAACGTCATTGGTAAAATCAAAGGCGCGGTGGAACCAAATAGAGTGGTACTTCTTGGAAATCATCGCGATGCATGGGCTTTTGGAGCCACTGATCCTGTATCAGGCTCAGCGACGATGGTATGTAGTAAAAGAAGGGAATAACAACAATTCTTTCTAATACATAAGACACTAGATGGAACTTGCTCGTACATTTGGTATCTTGCTCGAACGAGGATGGCGTCCACGACGAACCATTGTATTTGCTTCTTGGGATGCAGAGGAATATGGTACTGTTGGATCAACAGAATGGGTTGAGGACCATCAGGAATGGCTGCGAGCAGAAGCAGTAGCCTATCTGAACGTCGATGTGGCGGTCCGAGGTCCTCATCTCAAGGTGTCAGCTTCGCCGCTGCTCCACCAGTTACTTTACGAAGTGACACGCACGCTCATTGACCCTTATACAAGCAAGACGGTGTATGAGGTATGGAAGGAGGAAAAGCAGAGGATTCCCTCGCATCCGGACACCGATCCTCTCATTCCCTTGGCAACACCTCTGGGCGCAGGCTCTGACTTTGTTGCCTTTTTCCATCATGTGGGCATCAGTAGTATCACATTAAAATACGATGGTCCACAAGGCGTCTATCACAGCATCTATGACAGGTACTTTTTTTTGTTTTTACTTTTCTCGCGTTCGCTCGCTCTTAACCACCTTTCACTTTTAGTATCTATTGGATGGAAAATTTTGGCGATCCCACCTATGAATATCATCAAAGCATGGCTAGGATCTGGGGTTTGCTTGCACTGAGACTGGCCGATGATGTCGTCCTGCCCATGTACCCATCGGCCTATGGAAAAGAGCTGACATACTATGCCTCCGTGATCGAATCTCCTGAAAATTGCGTCCGTTTGCCCGAACTAACAGCTACTGCCCATGACATACAAAAGACAGCCAAATCCTTTGATAAAAAGATGGAAAAACTACGATCAAAGGTAAAACGCAAATCAAAGCTAAGAAAGAAATGGCGAAGACGCGTTGCCAAGGCAAATGAACAGCTGATACAATTTGAACGCGCCTTCATTGACAAGAATGGCCTGATGAGACGACCGTGGTACAAACATACAGTCTATGCACCTGGTCTGTGGGATGGTTACGGAAGTCAAGTTTTTCCCGCCGTACAAGAAGCAGTAGAGGAAAATGACTCTACATTTCTTCGTCAAGCTGAGGAAATCACGGTCCGCATTTTGAGAGAAGCTCAAAAAATACTTGAATGATTGAAAAAACACTCTCTCCCTCCCTCCTTTTCCTCTCTGTAGTAATATATAATCGCTCTTGTTTTTGTATAAATAACAACAACTGTTGCGCTTTATGCTAAAGCGCTTGTGTGTATGGACAGAAATTTGTCTTTTTCATGTGTTTGAGTGTGACCAAACCATTCGAATTCCGCAGAGTGGCGGTTGGGAAAGACGCTGGAGGTTGTTCCCACCAGCATAGGAAAAAGGTCTCTTCGTTACAATGTACCATCACCTCACTCAATCCAACCCTAAAATTACTAATCGTCCCGTTCATCCATCGGTGGATCCTTCCAAAGTGCACCCTGCGTTTGGATTCGGGAATCCCTGTCCGGTACATCGAGCAGAACCTCGATACAATGCTGCCATTCACAACCCGGTCTTGATTGGCTATGCTCAACCGCAAGAACCACCGTTAAATACCTATACCAAGAAAAGCAAATTATGAAAAGTTTACATTTAGTGTAGAGTGAGAGTGCAGTGCCTGTGTGCGTGTTTTTTTTTATTGTTATTCCTTTTTCTTTTTTTTTTTTTTGTGTGTGTGCAGAATCGTTTTGTATTAGTGTTTGCTGTAAAAAAATCAAGAAATAATGCAGTCGTCTGGATGAGACGGCCGCCGTTTGTTCTTTCTATGTTTGTGGGTGGTGGTGGACGACTCAGTTTCGGTTTCTGCAGACGTAGTGGATGTCTGGCCTGAACTTGCAGAGGGTAACATCTTGTCTTCACGTATATGAGTGAGGGTATCACAGCTACGGCTACTTTGTGGCATGCGCCGTTGCGGTTGGGGCTGTCGTCCGACCGTTAACACTTTGGACAATTTTCGAGTGCGCTGGCGCAATTGAGTTGATACCGAGGGTGTAGGTCGGACTGGTGGTATGTTATCTTCCTGACTGGAAGTCGATCGACGCGTGGGTGGTATAGGAGATAACTGGCTATCCACAGCAGGTATAGACTTCTCTGTTCGTGAGGTATGCGAAGGTTCGGGTACATTTACATTTTGCTCGCCATGATCTACCTAATAATAACGTGCTAAAATGAGCATGGTGTTCACCCTATACTAAACAATGATATTTTACTTCTGGCGAGAAGGCATGGTATGGGCTGAAGCAGCTGATGCTTGTTTTGCATTTATCATGGCAGATCAATCCACATTCTTTTTTTTAAAAAAAAAATAAGAAAAAGAAAAAAGAGTCAACATCTCATAATTTGCTTCGTCTTCTTCTTCTTTCTCCTACCTTCGCAAACAAGTGCTTTTTGCTTGATCGGCAATTGACAAGCTTTGCAGCGTATAACAGCTGTCGAAAAATCATGATGAGTATCCTGGGGGCTCCGGTATCTGAGTTAACTCACCTTTTGCAAAGGATCCTTTGACAAAGCGATGTTCACGTTTCTCAGGGAGAGGGTGTCTTTCCTGGAACTTATTTGCTAGTACACTCGTAGCAGGAGTCTTTACTACGTGAGGGGTTGATTGTGATTTACTGGGTTCCAACTCATGCAGCCTCATCTTTGGTGAGATTTTGCGACTCAGCGTCGGTAACGCATCAAGCGCTACTGGTTCCATCATCATACTGGCGGACGCGGAAGACGACTTTTGGAATGGCTGTGATCTTATATGAGGAGGTAGTATATGCTCTGGCCCTTCTTCAAATATGGGCGAGATTGGCATTCTTTCGTCACGCTGGTGTAAACTCATGCGATCATGGTTATTGTTTTTCTTGATCCAGCTATGCTCTAGTAGCTCTGCAGCAGTCGGTCTAGCATCTGGGCATTTGTTGAAACATAATTTAAGAAAATCGCACAATTCCTGCCATGTTCCTGTTAGATCCAATTTACCATGCATATGGGATGACTTACCTCGGATATCGAATCCGGGAGCGGAGGATGATCATCCTCGACAATCCGGAAGAGGGCCGTCATGGGAATCAAGTTTGCATACGGCGGTTTGCCGGTGCACAATTCTATCACTGTACATCCCAGGGACCTACATTTACGAAAACATCAGATGAAAAGGAATATAACATTGCCTTTTTTTTTTCTTCCTACCATATGTCTGATTTTGTAGATGCACCCTTAAGCTCAATTACTTCCGGAGCCACTATGTACAAGGAGATTATCAGCATCTTTTTTTTTTTGGTATTGTTTTCCCCCTTATTTTTTTAAAAAAAAAATAGAGAGAAATAGAGAATGCATGAAACTTACTCCAATTTGGCGTTCCGGCCACGACTCCTGCCTCGGTATCTTTTAGCTTCAGATTCAAGGATACACCAAAATCTGAAAGTTTAACATTCCCTGCTTTGGTAGTCAGGATATTGGCAGCCTTAAGATCGCAATGGACAACGTCCCGTTCGTGCAAATAGCATAGACCCTCGAGAATACGCAAACAGTAATTAGCCGCCAGACTCTCGGGAAAGCTCCCGAATGATTTTAAAGTGTTTTGCAGTGAACCGTTCTCGACATATTCTAAGACGATATTCATATGTTCCGGCGTCTGGATAAACCCTTCGTACTTGACAATGTTTGGATGGGCTAGCGATTGAAGAATCTGTGCCTCTTGCTAATTATAGACTGATGAGCCAAACATAGTTCAAATGGACGTAATGACCGCTCATACCAAAACATCTGATAAATCCTTTTTACATGTCGCATCAAGACAAATGCGTTTTACTGCTACCATCTGTCCTGTCCGGAGATTGAGTGCTCTAACATAAGATAACGGAACGATATTCGTGAGTAAAATACAGCAGGACAAATTGTTCTTACCTATGCACTGTACCAAAGTGGCCTTTGCCAATGGAATTTCCGATTTTCTGTTTTCGTTTTAGAAAACACTACTTTGGCTAATTTCTACTTACATAGCGTGCTTTTACATTACCAGCATCATCCAGCAGATCAAGACTTTCATCGCTGATTTCGCTGACCGCTCGTTTCGTTTGCTTATGGGAGATCGTGCCAGTAGATTTTCGTCTAGAAAGTGTACGTAGGCGAGTGTCCTGCTCGGGAGTCGATTGCGCTCGGGCAGGTCCTGCTGGACGTGCTTCCTCGGTTTTCTTTTGCTGGTTATCCGGGCGTAACGCAGCAAACAGCTCACGTCGTGTCTTGTTAAATCGGCTGCTAAAGCTCTGACCTCGCTTGCTTCGCGTTTTGATCTCCTTTACTTTTGGCGTCGCTTCCACTTTAATAATGGGAGAGGACACGGAAGGGTTAGGACCCTCCAAAGGTACTGGAAGAAGCTCAACATCGTTGGCTCCAAATACGATCGATCGTCTCACTCTGGCCATGGCCCCATGTTTGTGCTGTTGCTGTTGTTCTTCCTTTGGCTCGATAGCAGATTGTGTATCTTCCTTTGTATCCGTGCTTTTCATATCTTCAAGATCAGCATCTTGCTTTTTACGCATTTTTTGATCTGTCCATTCTTGGTATCGGGTATGGAACGGTACCTTTTGGCGTATAGGAAGCCTTTTCGAGAAGGACAATTGCGAAAGACGCGCGAGACGGGATACTGTGGAGGATGAATAGGAAGTCGTGGACGTCCATGATCGAACAGAGGCTGTCTTTTGAAGAGCAAGTCGGTCAACGTCTTCGGTATCCAGACAACGCAAGCTATCGCGACGCACAGGAGGGCAAGGTTCAGACACGGGGAGTGAAAGGGCGTTTGGAATGTAGTCATGCCCTGACTGGTATGGGAGGTCCTCTTCACTGCACTTCTCCTGATCCACTACTGGCTCGCTGCTTATATCATTCGTATCTGTAGGATTGAACAGGGAGACAAGGTGCAGAGGCACCGACGGGGTTTCACGCGGATGTTGCTGACGAGTTGTCCCGTATCCACTGTCACCCGATGATGTGTTGTGCTTACCCTTCGAATGTTTTTGTTCATCTCGCCCTAACGTTTCATTCATAAATGAGTGCGTATCAGTGGTATCTGTCGATGGGCTCTCGTGCGAGAAACTCCTCGTCGTAGGCATATGGTGGACAACGTCTTCTTCGTCCCACGATGATGAATCGTCCTCGTCAGGGAGGGATGTCACCGAACTTCTGCGGATAGACATACTACGATTTATGATGTTGTTGTTGTTATTGTTATATGTTGAACCGGTGGTTATCGTCCTCAATAGCATCTTTGGATGGTTGTTATCTGCTTCTTCTTCTTCTTCTTCTTCTTCCTCTCCTTGCGCACTGTCCATTGATTTGTTGTAAACATGGCTCTCCTTGTAGGATGTCTCCTCTTCCACAACGGTCCCCTTCTCCCCCTGCTCGCGAGGTGGATAAGATTGGTCTTTGTTGTTGTCGCTGTTGTTGCTATTATCGTTATCATCCAGCGTAGGTATCATTGCTGTACGTGATGGATCATTCTTGACCAAATATGCCGGGTTGTAATGAATGTCGATTGTTGGATGATCGTTTGATGGATAGGCTGGATAGAGGTCTATGGTTCGTACGGATGGTTCTTCGTGACGGTAATCTGCTTTGGTATGATAGTGAGGATGTCGTCGTTGTAAGTCGAACGATAAATTGGCTAATGAGAGTATTGTATTTGCAACCTTTAGTGGCAATGAAAAAGAAAAGTGTGGACTGTGAGCAGATTGTCAACAATTGCAAAAGATTCCTTACTGAGGTCATGTTGTTGCCGTCTATTAGATCCTCGAGTTCAAATAAATCAGAAGACTTTAGACCAAACTATAAGTTTATATATGGATGAGAAACACGGATTTCAAATAAGGAGTCTTATATTTTCTAGACTGACCTCTTGTCCTGCTTCGAAAAATTGCCGGATATTCTCGCGCTAAACACCCCCCAACCAACCAGATGTTAAGTACCAATGATAGTCATTGACCCTACATACCTTGGCTGAAATACAATCACTGTAGTTTATATGAGTAACAGTCTCTGGCTGTAATGCGTTCATTAACCTATGAAGATGAAGATCCGTGCGTCAATACTACTCGATCCCCTAAAGAAGATGATTTTCCCCGTAGGATAATCCTTTGATCGTGGTTTCCCTCCCTTTCTTCGTATCTTTTCCCTTTTTCTTTTCCCTTCCATTTTTTTTGGCCTGTTTTCCGTTTTCTCTCTCTTTCGCTCTCTCTTCCGCCACTTTTAAAACGCACGCACTCATGGGTATGTGACTGACTTGCATAGAAGAACGCCATTGTTTAGTTTTTCGTGTAGATCGGGTACTGTAATGGGTTGTTGCAGTATGGAACCGATCCACTGACATGCTGTTTGTAAATGGGTATACTCTTGTGTCATTAAATCGTCCATTGACGCGCTACTTTGCGCTCCGTATGCTGACGATCGTTCCATAAGAAAGGTTTTAACAAACAGAAAGGGCAAAAAAAAAAAAGAACAATAAACCCACTAAGTGCGAAAGGGGTTGGTTTTACTGCTCGAGAAAGGGAGAAAAGAGGAGCAGAACGATAAGAGAAAAAGAAAGAAAAGAAAAGAGAAAAGGTAGAAAGAGAGAAGGGGTATACGAGACGACAATAAAGCGTACTCGTGAATTCTACTACTGAAGTTCAAAGGCTGTACAACCCAACATAGGATTTCGCTACGTCTGTCTCTTTCCCTCCCACGCAACGCGCCTCTTGCTTTGTCCCTTATTTGGATAGTGATCACGCTTGGTCATCACATTACCATAGGAGGTTTTCCTGATTTTTAGAAACATGCGCATGGTGCCATTGCAAGCATCCATTCTATTTTATTGCTTCACCGTGGCACATTACGGCTAAAACTGCCTATTCATAGCGTGCAAAAAGCCTTTCTACTTCTCGTGGAGACTTCAAAAAATCGCGCTAGGAAAAAGATGTCAAACACATTCTACTAGTTTCCCTTTTTAGGTATCGCGACATTCTATGGTTTTTTGCTTAAGGACATAACGGGACATGCTATCTTTATTGAATCGCCAAGCCGACCGCAAACGATTTTCAAGAGTTGCCTTTTGAGGACTGTTATTCATCGACCGCCTAAAAGAGCGCCGCTTGTTTCCAAAGTTTTTTTAGGCACTACCATAAATAAACCACACTAATGAAAGAGAGGTTTCCTAGCTAGTCTTTTTTTTCTTCTCTTCTTTTCACACCTTTGCCACCTTTTTCTTTCCTTTCGCTATGCATTCGTCAGTTATTCTCGGGGCTCTTTTAGCCTATGCTATCAGTGCCGTTACTGCCCAACAACAGAGTTGCAACGGCTATCCTGAACTTTGTAACAAGCCGTATAATTCACTTACCTATGCTATGACACACAACTCCTATGGGTATACCAACAGTCCTGCCGCCAATCAAATGTGTGCCATCGGTTCCCAGTTGGCTGATGGGGTTCGAGGATTGAAGTTATCAGCAGTGAAACCCTTGAATAAGACGAGTACAGGGGCAGATGCCATCCACCTTTGTCACACTAGTTGTGCTCTTCTTGACGCTGGCTCAGCAAAAGACACCCTCTCATCGATTACTTCTTGGTTAAAGAGCAATCCCAACGAAGTGTTGACGATCATGTGGAATAACATGGGAAGCTTCAAGGCTGCCGACTTCCAGGCTGCGTACCAAGCAAGCGGTATTCTGGACTACACCTACACCCAAGCTGTTGGTAGCCAGACATGGCCAACTCTCGAGGAGATGATTAAATCCGGAAAACGTGTCGTCAACTTCTTGGACACGGGCGCCGATCAAGCAACTGTGCCTTGGTAAGTGAAAAAAAAAAAAGAAGGATCGCCCAGGCAACGTACACAAAGCTCATCTGTCATGTTTCACAGGCTGTTGTCTGAATTTAATTACGTGTTTGAGACACCGTACCAAAACATGAATGAAAGTTCGTTCAGCTGCGTGATCGACCGCCCTTCGGACCCAGCAAACCCGGGTTCGATGATGTATGTGATGAATCATTTCCTGTACGAATCCTTGCGCCAGCTCGGTATTGAGGCAGAAGTTCCTAAGAAAGACTTGGCCAATGTCACAAATGCAGACTCGTTGATGAAACAGGCTCAGACTTGTACCACCACATTCGGTCGCCAACCCAATTTCCTGGAGGTTGACTTTTATAACCAAGGAAAAACACTCGAAATTACAGCTCAGTTGAACAATGTGACATACAAGCCTTCTGGTGTTGTATGCAGCAACCAAGTCAACCCAAAGGCTGACTCAAAGGCATCATCCGTTGTACTCTCTCCCTTGATCGTACTCCTTGGAGCAGCCATGGCAGCCTTGGTCATCTAAATGTACAATACCCCATTTTTTTTCCACCAACACATAAACACAATGTAGTCTAGCTCCCTCAAAAATAAAAATTTGTCAGAGTCGTTTAGATCAATTTTCTTAGTGGCATTATACTTGGCCCATTTGATGATTAGCACAAGACGATCTCAGTACAGGGTACCATGTGAACAACACAATATACGTAACGTGAATGTAAATATTTATCTGGTACGCTGCATGCCGAACGGTTGGATCGACCTAATTCAATAAGTGCGCTATGGGGACGTTTAGCTTTAAAAGGTTAAAATTAGATGCATGACCTAAGCCAGAAGAACGTCCAGCTTTTTTTTTTATTTTTTCTTTTTCTTTTTCTTTTTTCTGTAGAGTAGAAATAGGAATTGTGCGTGTCCCAATGAATATTGGAAATGATGGAGCACACACCGAGGGAATGGCTCCTAGTTGTCTTCGCTGACTGATTTTACACGACACAATAGGCTCAGAAAAGCCTTGCGCATCCTTCGTTGCTGAATCATGACTTGACTCCTCTTTATTTATCTCGAAAATAGTCTCGCTATCGATGTAAATAGGGATGGAAGATATCGGTCTTACGTCTTTTGCAACATCCCAAATAAGATACTTGATAAATAACCAGAGTAGAGGGACCTTATCTCTGGAGAGGGAGATACCTGTTGACCTCCCTCTTAGACTCTTTTTTTTGGTACCAGTCTCTCTTTGTAAAAGATTAGTTCCTTTAGTGGTGATTACTTCGAATTCGCTCGATCCCTGGATAGCGATGGCGTACTTTTTCCGCTAGAATATTAGTTGTTGGCGCAAAAGGACCGTTATCTGACTGAGCCTGTTGCAAGCGTGATCTTTGAGGCATTTTTTTGGTACCTTGATTGCTGTTTCTGGCATAAGAGATACCATTGTCCGAACTGTGTCGGCACTGATGATCATGAAAGATACCATACGAGGAAGTATTGCCTTTACTCATGGTGAACGGGATATGGTCACCGCAGAAAGTTGATGGAAAAAGAATTTTGAAATCGATAGGGAAATCTTGCAAGTTATAAATCCAACACTTTTCATCGAATCCTTCAGCGAGAATGGAAAGAGTCCGGAAATCTACCATAGCTGCACTCCACTTCGAAATTTATTGCCGCCGCCTATTAAAAGATTATGCTTTATTTCCCCTCTCCCCTTCACTCCTTTTTTTTGTACTTCTTCAGTTCTCTAAAGATGTGCTAAACTTACGTTACAGAAAAATATCTGACATTTTCGGTCCAATGAATGCAACTTCCTAACGGTCGACACTTTTGTTAAGGGGTCCATCAATCAAAAATATTTTGTGAACGACAGGCATATAATTATAGTAGCAAGTTAATAACAAGTTCAGGGAGGCAAAGCGAGTAGAAAAGTTGAGCAAGGAGAAGGGAAACAGTACCGTTGACGGTTGCATGTGGCATCTAGCTATCAGCTATCAGGATTTTTATCCAACGGGACCCTGACCGTCTGCTTACATGATACAATTAGGCAGGATGTATATATTAAAAAACCAAAAAAAAAGAAAAGAAAAGAAAAGAAGTAAATTAGTCTAAGCGAAAAATTATCGTTACGAGGAGCACACTAGATCTTTAACGAATCTTATTAAATAGTTCAGTGTTGGAAATATCGTAAAGTTTTATTATCATGTCGATCTTTATGACAACAAAAGGAGAAAATGATTGGACACAGGTTAGTCAAGTTTTCTCCTCCTCCTACTCTTCTCAGTTTATACATATTTGCACCGAGTAATATAAGGGAAGGAAAGTTTTTTTCGTTTCTTTCTCTCTTCCTTTTTTTTTCTTTTTTTTTCTTCCTTGTTCTTCCGGTTGGGTGATATGGATAGAGAGTCTAGAGAACCACCTTTAACAATTCGACCAAAGAATCATAAAAATCTTTCTCTCAACCTTCTACGACTACAACAAGATTCGACGCCGATCTCCCGGCAATCCTTGGCAGCAGCGGCGGCGCCGTCCTTTGGAGATCATTACAAGCACGGGCCAGCTCAGATATTGCCGAATCTTTTTCTCGGTTCTTTCCATAATGCTCTCCAACCGGAAATCATTCGAGGTCGTGGCATAGCTTGTATTTTAAACGTTGCTAGTGAGATCGAGCCACCACCAGCAATCAAGTTGCAGTACCACCATCTTCGCTGGACTCATTCTCAGAAAAACTTGAACCAGGAATTTCTCCGTGCTATCCATATCCTTGATTCGGCCCTAAGTGCTGGCGCAAAGGCCCTTGTTCATTGTCAGTGTGGCGTTGAACGCTCTGCTGCACTTGTCATCGCCTATGTTCTGTACTTGTCGCGCCGGCCGCGAGATCTAAAAATGACACATAATAATCCTGTTGGAAAGCCAATGTCACTGGATCAGGCTTATGACTTCGTCCGCGAACGCGCACCCGGTATACGGCCTAACATGGAACTTATGTACCAGCTTGGCGAGTTCGAGAAAACCCTGTTACCTTGTCAGCAACTCGTACCCAGCTCACGCAAGAGAGCAGGCTCAACTGCCGCCAAGACACATCTTCGCAACTGTCGCTTCTCCCCGGCCCACCGTCCACGCGCTTCAAGCTTTCGCGAGCTACCGGTACGACCCGTTTGTTCCCCGCGTGATTCCATTGACAAAACTTATACTGAACCAGCTATAATCACACCTTTGTTTGCCATCGTTGTAACAATGACAGTACTACCACTGATAACATGGTATAATCAACCGGAAGAACTATCGCAGACCACAAGCAATCCTATCCACGATCCGCCTTCTACTCCAATTAGCCCTCTCTCATTGCATCGGCTTTTTACAAATATCATATAGACACGCACATGTTGTAATCAATTTTATTTCCACAGCATCAACACTGCAGTTTTTTTTGTTCCTTTTTTTTAAAAGCTTTTTTATTTATTTTATTCATCGTGGCATCGCCGCTGCTTCCTCACCCATGTACAAAAATGGGTGATTCAAAAGTTCACCAGCTGTAGGCCGTTCCTCATGGTTCCTTCGTAAACTTAATTTAGCATCATTGCCTTCATCCTAAACAACGTATACTCACAACCGGAAAGTACATCGTAAGAAATCTTGAGCTTCAGGACTGATGTGTTCAGGGACATTTGGAGCTATATAACTACCAATCTATAAAAAAAAAAGCCTACTCAGTACCATTATTTCGTCAAAAAGGGATCGTACCTGAAATATGGCTTGCATTTGAGAAAATTCTGGAAATGGATGATCACCTGTCACCATTTCGACAATCATGCAGCCAAGCGACCATACATCGGCCTTCAGAGTATAGTGTGTTTGCTTTACTACTTCCGGAGCCATCCTGTAACGTCTTTTGCATCAGCAAGTGACCTGATAAAAGACAGCTATAACTTACCAAAATATGGATCCTTGTAAACTTGGTCGATGAGGTGCTGCAACCTGTAACATATCTATTGATTGTGTGAGACTTGTTTAAAATGTTAAGGTTATAGAGTTTACCTTCTTCAACTTTCTTAGAAATGCCAAAATCAGTGATTTTGACGCAACCCTTGTTATCGACTGCCTCAAGAATCAATACCACGAGTAACCGTCTTTAGAGCATTTCTCATCCTACCTAATACATTCGCACCCTTTATATCCCTATGAACAATGTCTTTCCCGTGGAGATAATTGAGGCCCTTTAATATCTGGCGCACAAAGCTTCTCACTAATGGCTCTTGGAAAGCACCGTAGCTCGCAAGCAAGCCTGCCACGGAACCACCAGCAACATACTCCAAGAAAATACTGAAATGTGCATCATCCGTCTGAGAGCCTGCAAGATAAAGAAGGGAAATTAGCAGCCGTGTCAAACAATATGCATCATACCAAGATATTGTACGATATTCTCGTGATGCAGTTCTTCCAATAGGGAAATTTCTCTCCGTAAAGCGTCGACCTGCAATTTTTGAGTATATAAGACACAAACAATGCAGTACCCACCATCGATCTTTTCCTTTCCTCAGTGGCCGAATTGACTACGGGGAGTTCTACTTGCTTTACTGCCATCAGCTCGCCACTTACAGGGTTAAGTCCAAGATAAACGTCACCAAACGTTCCTCTTCCGATAAGAGAGCCCTTTATCCATGACACAGATTCCTTTTTTTCTAATTGAAACGGAAAGAGTGTTAGTACAACCCGTTGTCTAGCACGATCTATTTCATCTTACCGATATCCGTAGGGGATTGCACCGTAATTGAAATGTCCTTTTCGGCATCGTCAAAAGAGTCTACATAGGTTGAACCCTCTTCCTCTTCTTCTTCTACTTCTTCTTCTTCTTGAATAGGAGCTATTTCTAGCGAATCAGTTTTCTGAAATACAGTTACAAACGACAGCACTTACGTTCTTCTTGATTCCTAGATTCGTTGGTAGTCTTGATCCCGTTGAGATGTAAAAGACTTGAAGACCTCCTCTGTATGGTGGTGTCCTGCACGTGGTTCTCAGAAGATGACGAAAAAGAATCACCATCAGCTTTTGCACTCGTCTCTTTTTTGGATCCGCTAGTGTCTTCTGCTGTACGGATGGACGTTGGGACTTCTAGTACAATAGCCGTGGTCTCTGAATTGGCTTTTCTACTCTCCTCGTCTTGCTCTTCTTCCTCTTCCTCTTCCTCGTCCGCTTCTTGCTCCATTTCTTCTTCAAAAGAATTTTCAAAATCTACACCTAGGACGGACACCAACTCCGGCAGTACACTGTTCCTGATACTATTTCTGAAATTCTGTTTCCCCAAGGACGAATTTCTCCTCGTCATGGACAATCGCTGTGCATTAATACCGGCAGTTTCAAGAACTTCTCGCTTATGGTTCGGGAAAAACGAAGGAAGATTAGACGAAATGATCTCTGACGGTGGTCGTTCACCAAAGAAACGCCTTATTTTGACAGTACTCTGTGATCGAATCGACCCGCTCTCTATAGCGTTCTCTGGTCGATTCAACGAGGATGAAACAGCCGTGCTAGAACAACTGCCTGCGGTCGAAGGACCAGTGATGATATCCAGAGTCATTTGCTTATCAGGCATCCATCCATGCCCGCTATGGTTTGAAACGAGGTCGCTGTCAGGATGCGATTCCTCTAGCATGCGTTGTATCTGCTTGCGGGCATTGATTGTTCCCTTCCGTTTGAACTCTTCATGTGTGGGATATTGATGTCTTTTTCTCAGGATGAGTCGTTCTTTCTCGGGTCGATCGGGTGAACGGCATATCTCCGTCAACTCTGCATCGGACAGAGCTCGCGCTGCGAAAAAGAATAAAAGGATGAATAAATCAACAATCAACTCTTTCATCATCTTACCTTCTCCGTTGATACTCGATCCCACAAATATACAGTACTGATCGGCATGGCTTTCATCAATACCGAATTTGTGAAGTACTTTTGCCATCACTGCTTTTGCTTCGGATGCATTATGCACGTTGACGATGCGTGTCTGTCCATCCTCTCCAAACACTTTGACACAGGTCTTTTTTCTTTCATATAAATTGACTGTGCTATCATTAACCAATGATGATTTACCTGTTTAACTTTTTCCATCGACATGATGCCACCTTCCAAAGAATTTCGCTGTTTTGGTATTTAGCAATATAGTATTGGGAGTGGCATCTCCAAGTAAATCGAGGGAAGACCACGTACCTACCTTCTGCAGATTTTTAGGACTAGGAGGCATTGGAGGAGCATCCTGTGTGGTTGTGCTTCCACTTCCACCCGTACGTTGTGATCGTCGTGAGTCAGAACGGCCAAGAAATCTGGAGAAAGAATTCGATCGATTCAATATGCCTTTTGTTTCCGTTGATTTCGATGATTTTTCCGGATGAGGACTTGTAACATTGAATCCTTCATGTTTTCCATGATTATCCATGTGAAATGGTGAGGAACTTATACTACATGGGCCGGTTACTGTCACGCTAGATTGGTTTTGCAATCGATAATCCCAGTTTCCCCTTGGATCCATTAGTGGATGCTGCTGCAAAAAGAAAACGATTAAACACATGAGCACTGTTCTTGACAGGCCAAAAAAAAAAAAAGTACCTTGGCCCTTGCTGCCGCTGCGTAGCATTCCTGACGTAACGCCCTCACTGCGTTCTGCAACCGTACACGTTCTCCTACAAGCTTGATGTCCATTGACTTGAGAGATTCATAATCGAGCTCCAGTAGGACAGATCCAGATACGTTGTGTTCTAATACAGCACGCATTCGTGAGCAAAAAAAAAGCCTATTCTCTAACTGCAAAATTAAAGAACTTGCGCATGAACTTGTTTCCAAATCTGCCAAGATTCAGCTGTGAAAGCCATTCAACAACTTTATTCTCGGACCATCCGCGCACTTCTTCCAGCGTATATAATTTCTTGGCGGATTCAGGATGTGTGGGTGTTGTAGGCGAGGAAATGCGAGGCGAGGATTGCAGAAAATGTCTCGCGGACGGTGACGATGGCTGGTGGCTAGCACTAGTGGGAAGGGAAGACATGACGAGTAAGGGAGGGATGTCGTAGGAACAACTGCCCGCGTAAGGGTCGCTTTTCTTTTTGCCCCCGCTCGTTAAGAAATGGACGGGGTAAATCTTCACCTCTACCGACAGGTGCCCTACGGACCGCGAAAATTTCACGGGCATCAAATTGATCATTGGAACCCGCGTTTGACTGTAATCCATACCTCGACGCCTATACGGGCGCGTAGGCCCAACCCATTTCGCTTATGGGCTTACTTGAGGTCCAATGGTGTGGCCTGCTCTGCGTGCTTGAAGCTTTCAGTTAGATTGCGCAGGTTATCCGACACGTATAGAATATAAAAAGAGTAAGAAAGCAAATCGAATAGAGCGTTGCAAAAAGAAGATACGAAAGGACCAAAGAGTGTATTAAGAGTCGGTGTCGATATTGTTTTATATGCAGAGATGGGAAGATGACTATTGTAGCTGCTCAACCCTGACGTAACTAGTAAACTGGTTGGCTGGGAACAGTATTCTTCTGCAATGATTATGCTACGTTTCACGGAAATTTAACAATGCTGTTTATACAAAGAGTGTACAATCATATACCCAACCACTGCAGATCTACAGCAAAATAGTGGCTGCGCGTATTGTATATGAAATCGGTGGGATGCAGCGACAGGATTTATAATCACAGCAGCTTCAGATGCATGGATTCACCTGCATCCATCATGGATGCACATGAAAAATGGAGTCAACGCGCTCGTAGCTCTATCTCCAATCGCGTGCCTTCTGGAAATAATACGATGCCTATTGAGGCCCGCTGGAAAGTGCTAAAGCGAGGTTTCTTATATCGGATTAGCCGTGCAAGGCTGGATATCCTGGCACATGTGAGTTCGGATAAATATTCTACCACCGTGGAAGTCAGATGAAAGTTCTTCACAACAGCCATTTTTTTTAACTTGTCGCGCAGGCTGAATAAACCAATTGTGTATCAATTTCTGGCTGATTTTGAGCCTTCTTGAGGTCCCTTCGTCATTTTCTTTTGATAGAATGCTTGAACGTCTCTACATGAAATACAGCATGACAATACAGTAGACGCTCAGTCAAGTGAATACAGTCTCTATCCACAAAAGGCACCGTCTAACTTAGCATTGCTGTATCTGTATCCATGTAGGTGGTTAGTACAAAAATCATATTTAACCCCGCAGGAACATTGCTGTCCCAGTGTTACCACAACCGTATGCAGAACACCGGCCGCACAGGCAGATGATTCATGGAAGCGATTTATCATTAAAGACATTGCTTGACCACATAAATAGCTGTTTAGCAACTATAGTCAATGTTGAGACAGATTAATGCTGGACCTGTGTCTAGTAGCCCCTTGCATATCTTCTATTGTCGCGACGTATAATTGATATGCCTAAGAACTTATCCTCATTAAGGCAATGTCGCAAAGTTATCTGTCACTTAGGAAATGAGGTTCCTTTATCTTATCGATCAGAAAGTAGGATTGAGCAAATTATTATTGTTTTTTTTGTGTTATGTTTGCATTGGTACGCGCTCTACTCGTAAGGGAGTTGGTCTCCTTAACACATAAAAGAGAAATTTCACCGGTTGGGAACACGTCAATCCAAGCTATAAGATATTGCTCCGCTCTCCGCTGACATTCACAGTGTTTTCATATCCTGGTGTACCAGCAGGCTACTGCGCTACATACTGCTTTTTTTTTCTCGCATTTGTGATATTCTAATCTCACTTAATAGCATGACGATTCCAAGGCAGACACAAAAAGTTCAAGACAGGTAGTGGATCCAGATGTTGCGAACAGCGTAAGCGCCAACTAGTACTACTATTATCTTGAGAACCACTAGTTAGTAATTGTCCAAAGACTCTCCAGTCGTCTACAGATGAGATGAGTTGAAAAGCGTCGATGAGTTGCGCACAGCCTCTAAGTAGCGGCATCTTCACATATCGAAAGCCAGCATATATCGCCAAATGTAGCAACACATACTGTTTATTGAATTATCTTATACGCTACACTAAATAAATCTTGCACCTCTGAAGAGACAAGTTTGCGCTAAAGAAGAATTGAATATACGGCCATCAGTACATCAATGTTTCGTTTGAAGATTAATTAACTTACATGAACTTGATCTCTCCAGTGGACGCAAAATTTATTTTGGCAGCATAAAAAAATAATTCATGGTTAGTAAATGGATAATACTTTGGATGCCATTTCACTTAACCCCCAAAGGGTAATCCCGTCCGTCGACGGGGGCCAAAGCTCCGCACTTGAAGCGGTGGGGGGGGGGGACGGCGAGAGGTTGGGGGGGACCCGATGGCTTAGGAGCGGCCATTGTTTGAACAGCGTGCAGAGGACTTGAAGCGATACATCGTCTGGCAATCTGTTGCGGGAGATGAGCGATACTGAGTGTGTGTGTGTGTGACAACGTTTACGTACTTTGAGTGTGGGCATAAAGCACCAATACGGCCAAGACGGTTCGGGACAGTGGTCATGCAGCCTAAACGGCGTACAAAAAAATGAGTGATCCTGGATATGTAATAAAAACTTGACATCCTACCGGGGATGTTTGTACCAACAGAGCCAAAGAAGAAGAAGAAAAAAAGGAAAAAGAAGTGCTCCCTTTAAATATGCATCACTTTCCGTTATCTGAGACATTCTTTTTGTGTGAGATGAAACGATGATACCCTATCACGGACACGCCTTTTGTGTGAGATAAAGAACACCGTACCTTTCACACACTCTTTGCATGAAATAAAGCAATCCGACCGCTGATTGATTGTTTGCACGAGACGATGGTATCCTATCTCGAACACCAGATAATCGAGCCTATCTTTATCACGTCATTTGCACGAGACAATGAATTCCTGTCTCTGCCTTAGATAATGGAAAGCTATCAATGACACAAACGTAACATGGAAGAGTATGATACGAAAATCACAGCATCGGATAAACGTAAAAATACGTGCTCCAAGACGCAGAGCTTATCTGGAAGTAACGTCAAATATCTTCGAATAGATGCAAATGGGTATTCAAAATCCAGTAGTTACTGCCAGTTCCAAATAAGAAACAACTGCGAATGTTCAAAATTTCGTCATTTCCTATTTTATTAGGAGCTATGACTGTAGCCTGGCTCTATGACCTGTAGCCTATATATCTTAACCCATATGTCAACAACCAAAAGGAAAGAGGTAGTTACAGCCTGTGTAACATGTGTTTTTAGAGTTGCCAGTCGGTTGTGTGCCAACACTTTTGAGAAATCCAGGTGACGTGCCTGACTGAATGAAAACAAGTCACACGCATGCGAAAGTCCGCTAACGCTTACCAACTGTCTGCGGCCACTTCCGCTCCCTCATTCTTTTCCGAACGGTGGTATGTTCATCATCAACTGGTTTTACGATGTGTTGGCCAATCTAGGTAGGCCTACCCTTTTATTTTGTGTCACTTGAATTCTTAACGATAATGCAGGTCTCCTGAACAAGAACGCTAAAATCCTGTTCTTGGGTTTGGATAACGCTGGCAAGACTACACTTCTGCACATGCTGAAGAATGATCGTCTGGCCACATTGCAGCCTACTCTGCACCCTAGTAAGTAGTACGACGCAAGATTTTGGAGAAAAGTAACTGATTCAATGGCTTGCAGCTTCTGAGGAGTTGGCCATTGGCAATGTTAAGTTCACTACATATGATTTGGGAGGCCATCTGCAAGCGCGTCGATTATGGAGGGACTATTTCCCAGAGGTCTCTGGCATTGTATTTTTGGTAGACACCGCAGACCATACTCGTTTTGCCGAATCCAAGGCGGAACTTGATGTAAGTTGCGGCAACTAAGCTAAAGGAAAGCAAAGACTGACGCGTAGCCTAGGCTCTTCTGGCCATTGAGCAACTGTCTACAGTACCTTTCTTGATTCTCGGTAACAAGATTGATGCAGCTGGCGCTGTGAGTGAAGATGCACTTAGACAGCACCTTGGTTTGTTCCAAACTACTGGCAAGGTAAAACTTATCTGCAATCAATTGATATTTTTAACCGCTCACATGTGAATACGATTCGTCACAGGGTAAAGTGCCATTGAAGGATATCAGACCGATTGAGGTTTTCATGTGCTCTGTGGTAATGAGACAGGGCTATGGCGATGGTTTCCGCTGGTTGTCACAATATGTATAAAAACAACAAAAATACACATTAAAAAAGAAGAAAAACGGGGAGAGAGAGAGAGAAGTTTCGTATTGTATTCTATCGTTTTCGATGGGTGAAAAAAGACTTCACCTATCTGGTTTTGAAATAGCGATCTCACATATGAAAGTCATAACTTTCATTTCAACCCAAGGACATAATACGCAAGTCTCACGACAGCAAAGATGATCTTGTACACAACAAAAATGAGATAAAACAATCGGAAGAAAATAGAGTACACTTACAGGCTGCCATACAACAAGGTAGCGCACGCCATCAAGTAAATTCAAATACAGTTGCTGCTGAGTATCCCAACTGAAAAAGAAAAAAATTAAGTGAGATTACATAGCAAAACTTCTTCAAGGAAACTTACGGATACTTCTTGAACTGTTTAAGATCCACTTTCTCCTTGCTGAGATAAACATGGATAAGCATAGTGAAGATCAGCATTTTTTTTTTTTTTTTGCATACGTACCAGTATGGACAAATATCTTTTTTACCAATCAGGCACCATCCGCGAATACACTTTTCGTGGAACACATGTTTACAAGCCAGCTGATGAATAGAGTCATCAACAAACATCGCCTGTTGTTGATCCGTAAACGATCCCAGCTGGTGTGACGTGGCCTGCCCGCAAACGGCACAAATCGAAGAGTTCAGGTGTTTTCGTGGAAAGCCTTCTTTGGAATAGTAGCCAATAGTAACAGCCATCTTATCTGAACAAATTTCCACAAAATCTCTACCGAGAACACTAGAACACCATTTTTCAGTTTTTTTGTCCGTTTCCCCGGGGTCGCTGTCTGCTCTAACTTACCCAAAATACAGGCCATAGCTCAAGAGTAAAATACCTCCTTTCATCAAGTCTGGACCTGCCGAAAAGATGGCGGCAATACCGAAAAAGACAAAGAGAATGATACAATAACCCACAAAGCCAACAACAAAGGAAGCATTGTAGACAACTGTATACCACTTATATACCATACGGGGCACTATCGCTTCCAATGGTTTTCTTGTTGCCTTGTAGATCACTACAAGATGTAAGCATTACTATCAAATGGAAAATTGAGACCTACCGAAACCATTTATTAAGGAAAATATCGACCACACAAAGAGGAAACGGTACCATCCCTCGTAAATGCCGATTAATACGGGGAAGAAATATAATCCACCTAGACTGACGACTTGATATGAAGAATAATGCTTTTTCTTCCAGTAGAGAATGAGGAATTGGGATGCAAAAAGAGAAAACAGTAGAATATACGCCATCATCTCATGTTGGGATTCATGACCTTACAGCCGAGTCAATATCGAGAAAAGTCAACAAAGCGCAAGCATTTTTACCTTGATGTTCTCGAAGGTACTCTTGATGACGTTGATAACTGTGAACGATTAGATCTAATTTCACATTATAATACTGGATCGTACGCACTTTTCAAGTTGGTCGGTGCTCAGAAGAGCTATTTGCTCGTCTGTAAGTTGACCATGATTCCAAGCTGCCTGAAAAGACACATCACTATGAGCACTTTCCATGGCGAAGAGAGATGTGACTCAACAACCTCTAATGAATTTTGCGCTGCTCTAAATAAATTTCGCCTCCGTGGAGCCCGATATGCGTCATTAATACGTCTTAAAACCATGAAGCTTTTCTTGAATGATTCCTCAATGGACACAAGATCTTTTCAGGTAGAAAAACTCATCCGTAGAGGTCAGCACATGGACGATGATGTTTCAACGGTTTTGCTAAGCTCTAAAAGTGTTCCCACGCTTTCGTGAGGCAGCAGGATTCCTTCTGACATCTCAAAAGTACAGCCGCGTTTTAGATGGAACGACTGCAGAAAACCTGAGCGATGCAACGTCCAGCAATACCTCTCATAGGATAACATAGGATGAGTAACAGTGTACGATATCTACTCACTCAGGAGACAGGAAGGCTACATACGACAAGGATAGTTTATAAATAGAGACTGCGCAATCTTGATGAGAAGCACCAGACTTAATATTATATATAGCCAACTAAAAAATGCTTATGTGGAAGTGGTATAGAGAAAGTAAAATCAAATAAAATGTTTCAAATACATAAGGAACGAAACCTCCCCTTATATTGCACAGCGGACAGATTTCCGGTATACTGCATGAAAGCCGTGCAGTAATGCGAAATTCGCCCGAAGCCTGGGCATTTGGACTTTAGCCATAAGCACTCTTTTTTTTCCCGTACGTGTTCTTAGAGCTTTCACTTGATGTATAAAGCCACAAGCATTGCAGTCATGCCCTTAGAAACGACACTTCGATCCTCTGAATTAGTATGAGATCTTACAAGCTCGACCCCTGTCTCCATTGCCACACCACTACGACATACGTTGACACCGTCTTTGGATCGCTACTGTTCCGAAAGTTGTCAACTAATATATAGAAACAACATACTCTCAACACGTAGAGTTGATTTTAGGCAATAGACATCATTCGTGTTCCTCTAACATATATTTGCCCGTAGGATACCTTTACAAATAAGATAATTTTGTTTACATCAAGTAACCACCAAAACATCTCTACGAATTCATTTTCCAAAGCCGAAGAGCTTCCACACTGTACTTGTAGGTTTGCTAGCTCGTGTCGACAGGGACTCGGGATATCTAATATGATTAGCGGCCAGATCAAAGTAGAATGGCTTGCATGCAACTGGCTCAAATGAGGATGGGACATCAATAGACAGTGATGACAAGCGCCCGACCAACTCATTCTTTTTTTTTTACAAAAAAAGTCGAAAATTAGATACGATAGTATCGCATTTGGCTAAACGTACCTCGCCCGCTTCATCCAGTCTCAGTTTACCCATCTCGCGAATCAGATCTTCATCTCCGTCACTGGCGATGTACGATGCTGTATGCACTCTTATTGTCCCAACACGTATCTGCTGCTCGATTTCGGCTACATCACGGTCAGTTAGCACCAAAAGGCTTTCATCCGAGAATCGATGAGCTCTTTGCAGCTGCTTCGTCTCAGCAACATAGTTTTGCGCACGTTGATAGAGAGCAAAAGCTTCCACCGTCTTGTCGATGCTTGCGTACACCAATGCGACGCATGCACATCTAACCACTTGTTCAATGATCATGGTGATCTTGCTCTACCTTTTACCTGTGGGCCTTGTAGAAGCGAACGAGGACATCCAATTCGGCGTCAAAAGCATGTTCTTCTTGCGTCACTGACAAGGAACGAATATTTTCAATGTTCTAACATGGGTCTTAGTGCATCTATTGTCATGTGAAATATATCGTACCTTAAGCACTTCATCGTACACTTTCACTAGATCCTGTGGCTTTCCGCCAGTACTCTTTAGTTCATGCACTTTCTGAAGGGCATGATGGATTGTCCGAGAATAAAGGTTATAAGCAATATAAGCATATGTACATTCAAGCTCTTCCGTTGTCTTTGCAGATCTTGAAGATGTGACTTTTGCTGTAGCTGCTTTATCTTCCTTCAAGATCGCCTTGACCAGTTTTTCCGCATCCGTCCAGTCAGCAATCTCGTTTGAGCCGCTTTCTGCTTTAGCGATGGCTTCAATAAGAGCTTGATGTCTTATACTAAACTCTCTATTGCGCCAAGTAATGTGAACGGGTTGTGTTTCCTCCTTGGCGGTTTGCTGTACAACAGTCGATAGCTGAGACTCGAGTTGCTGCCACTTGTTCGCGTTCTCGGCCTTTAGCTGGTCAATGACGTCGTTGGCCGATTCGCTGGCGGACTGACCGCTAAGATGAAGTTTGTAGGCACAAAAACGGATATTGGGATCGATCTCATCAATGGCAGAAAAGTACAACGCCTCCGCATGTGCGCTACCGCTCGCTGTGGCGAATCGTTCGTAGATGGTCCTGTGAAAACGAAACTTAACCATTGTTCTCTCCTCAGAATTTTCTCTGCGTACCTTGCCGTAACAAATCCATCTAATGCGCCTAGCCAGTTCCCTTGTTCTACGCAGACATAACCTTTCAGGGCGCTTGCGTATGCCTATCCGTGTATATCAATGGCGAGATAACTTCATCAAACACGCGTACCTTTGCATCCAAAACGGTCCTGTTATCCGCATTTTGCTTTACACATATCTCGTAAAAAGCCTTGGAACGTTGATGAGCTCTTTTGAGGCGCTTGATCAAATGATGTCGCTTTCTGAGATTGACTGTGGTGGCCGATTCTTGTTTCAGCTCCATTGCGTAAGCCCAATTGCGTTCGACATCGTAAATACATAAATGAAGGTACTGTGGGTCGTTGAACTCGCTTGGTAATTCCTTCGCCTGGTAGTTTTTTTTGTTGTGGGGCTGCGTCACTTTCAAGATTTGTCGAAGACGATGGACACGGCGCGTACAATGTTGTCTGGTAAGAAAACTAAGAACCAGCAGATTGTATACGTTCTATTTTACCTGTAACGTTGATAGTCTTGGTGTCGCAATCCATATGTCATGCGAGCCTCATTGATGAGACGCAGAACTACAAATGATTCGCATGATGCTCGTAGGTTAGCGTAAAGGAGCAAAATGGAAATGTGGAAAGGGAAAAGCTCACCATCAACAGATAAGATAGCCATTGACTTGCTCTCGGGCAAATCGCTCGTGTCTGAAGCAAAGGTCATTAATTGCAACGCTTTGATCTGTTACTCACTGTCCACAGTAGTCATTATGAGAAGGACAAACTCGCTCGCGGACTTGGAAATCAAAGTTACGGATATCAGGAAAAAGTTACGTCATGAGCGAAATCGATACTGCTGATTTGGCTACGGTTGGTTCAAAGACATAGAAACTAACGTAAACGCGCAAGTGTGAGCTTGCATTTTTGAATAGTGTACATGTAGTATAATGATATAGAGCAGCTTGTTCCTGTAGGTAATTGGGGTCATATAGATTTGGTTTCTTCCTATGGGTCTTAGAATCGCTGCTGACTTAGACTGCTGTGGCTACGTGCCCAGTGGCTCGCATTTGTCAACCGTAGAAGAAAAAGGGGCCGAAACAAGCAACTGATCTCAATCCAAGGTGAGCACACAACGGGAAAATAGAGTATACACACACGAAACCACCCATGACACGAACTTCATTGGATAGAAGGATCAATTTTATCAATTCATATCGACTATCTAAATCCAATGGAGATATGTGCCAATTACTGTAATTTCGCTTAGATCTGCAATGTTTTGGATACTGCAAAAGGGAAGCCGGGCCCAGGTCATGCAAATGCTGAAAAAGTGACGCGTGACCGTTTCCATTATTGTCAGAGAATTTTCGCAAACTGCTGTTTCTTCCTTCTTCCTTTTTGTTTTTTCTGGACAAGTAAGTGTTCATCTTTTTTTTTGATGTTCTTTTTGTGTACATGATTAAAATTGCGAGGATGAGTCGATGTATTCACTCGCAATGTTTTGACAGAAAGGGTAACCGATGACGCATGAGCATAAGGTTTAACTTGATGTCATGCATTGCACAGTATTGAGTGAATATCAGTGAGAGTTTATTACAAAACGCTTGATATGATAACAATAAATAAAACTGACAGTGGTTTTGGGGGGTATTTTTTGGTTACTTATGCTAACATATATCTTTTATTACAGGTACGCGTTTGATAGTGGTGCTTTCCTATCTCCGAACGCGAGTTGACCACTTGCGGTAGAGGAGAAGTTCGTCCTACTATATATAACAAGCGGCATATTATCGTCATCGTCATTCTCTGCATGACATTTGGTAGTTGAAGGCATTGACCTCTGCAGATTCTTCAAGACCTTCTCTTTGTATTTTTCGGCAGCTGAGGGATGGGACGCTTGTTTGGCTATGGGTATATGGTCTTCATCATCATCTGATGAATCGTCGAGGAGCGATGACGGCAATTCGTCCTTGATCATTGGTTGTGAAGGCCGACGTGTAGATACATATTTACTGTGTGAACTCGGCCTTCGACTAGCCGGTGCACTCCGAGTCGGCCGCAATTTGCTCAGAGGAACATTGTCTTCATCATCGGCTTGTTGTGAGATTGGCATATAACGAGGTGCATTCATTTGAAATGGTGGTAAGTTGTGACTCAGCATCGAAGACATTAGAAAGATAATTGATATAAAAAAAACAATGGAAAATGGACAATAAATAATATAATCAAGTACAGGGGTTTAGTGGGAGACCCGATTATCATCCTGTTAGGGAGACACATTTCCTTTGAAGGCTGCAAGATATTAGTTGCCCGACGGATGGGAATATAAGGTCGGCGGCAAGGTTAAGGTTTTGACAATAGTGTGTGTACTTTGGTACAAAATAAACTTAGCAGATGTCTTGTCTGTAAACTTGATTTCAGCTGGATGGTTTCAGTCCGAGAGTGCGACATCTCACTTGCATCCTATTGAACTTTACAAGTTTTCCATTGAATATATATGATAGACGCTAAACCACCTTTGTTCAGGGCCAAACATGAAACAGGTGCCAACAAACATTGTTTGCAGCTAGAACTTGTATGGAAACTTTGGTTTAGTTAAAACCTCCGTTGAATTTTCGATGGATATACTCTCTTCCCATTGTACCACGAGTGTCAGGATCAGAAAATAACTTTACATGCGTGTGATGGTCGTGACTTAAGGGGGAGAGTTTAAGTCTCTTTGAATGTGAATCCCGGGGATGCTCATGTCCCAATAGTCATATTTGCTACGATCCAGTCGTTGCATGAATGTGCATAAATGAACGCAATTCGAAGTCTCGGTCTAGGGAATCCAAATAAATCGGAAATGACTGTCCCAACTCCCAAATAAAAAAGAGACAGCTATCTAGGTGAAGCGAGTTTGATTTAATGACCTTTAGACCCCTTTGTTTGATGAGCGTAAAGGAAATCATGTGTACTTTATTTCAATCCTTTTTTTAGAATCCGGAGAAAAGGCAGTTTCTAAACTATTGTTAACCAATTGTCCGGGGAAATTTACCACCCGAGTTTGGACCAATTCATATCCCTGTTTTTACCTGACACGGATATAAGCCGATGGTCTAATCACGTTTGAGCACCAAGTGAACGGCTCAAAATGGTTTCCTTCTTGCCAATTCCATACTTTTGCTTCACAGTCCTGTAGTCAAATTGTCACTCACGCCATTCATTCAATAAACCTTGCCGCACTTCAAAATAAATTAGCCACTTGACCATTTCAGCGCAGTTAGTATGAAGAAAGATGCTAGCGCGTACGCTTTCTTTCCGCTCTACTCCTAGCATATGAGGGGATTGCCTGCACTCAAATTTAGGCTGCCATATATCACATGAAAAGCCGGATAACTTACCATTGCAATTCCCCTTCCGAGGCTTGGGCCAGTCAAACCTGAGCCCGTTGACCAGCGAAGAGATTCTCGTAGGGAAGGTGCTCGCGCGCTGAGAACCGAAGGGAGGTAGAGGATCTCCATCGGCGGAGTTCACCAACGAAACTCCTTTCAAAGCGACATTTCGAGAAGTTTGATGTCTCCGCCCATAACGTTGCAACAACTAGACAGACTAGAATGCTTTGGATTGAACAAAATAGACCGCTCCATTGCTTTCCCGGGTTCGATCATCTGGTGTTCTGTGCTTCTGTAACTGCACTGGCTTCAGGCAGCAATGGCTAAGTTTTACCCGTATTGAACTCATTGACAAGGAGAACTGAACCGTTTTGTCGTTGTCGAACTCGGGGCTACTTTACATCTTGACGGGCATGGTCTCTTATCATGGAGTTGATCGATTACCAGCGACCATAGAAGCATAGTGCGGGAGCACGCTAGAGCCCGCTAAGAAAGTATTTCTTTCGTTCGGCGCTAATACTGTGGAATACTGGTTGGTCTCTTGATAATCTTATTTTTTCTCTACCAATCACTGCCCTAATGTCAATACTGAACGTCTAAGTGTATACATTTCTGCTGATATTTGAAACAAAGTTATCCAACGTGTTTTCCACCCAGTTGATCCGCTTTGAAATATTTAATAAACTAACTAACATAGCTTAATACTGTGACGGTTTGATTATCATCAGTGGAGAACACTGCTATTCCATTTGAACTGGTAGACAAACGTTTACCAGACAAATAATTTTAGAAGGTCTAGATAAATACGTATCATGGGTCTGGGGCAACTTTAAGGGATTGAACTTTTTGCTGTTACTCGAATACTGCAATTGCTGTTTATTTGTCTTTTGACAACAGGAAAGCAACCTTTTCCCTTTTCATATATTTGAAAATTGACCTTGTCTGGTTGCAAAATAATTGGAACGTACTCAGCGGTTAAAGAGCACCCACCAGCAATGATTCACCATCAAACCGCTAAGGAAATAGGCTGACATATGTAACAGTGCAAAGAAGTACGGTTTACTCCCAAAAAAAAATCAGAAGATCGAAGGAAATTACTGTGGACGTTTCATATGTGAAGCAATATCGCCTATGACATCAAAATGATTGGCACTATGATCACGACCCACGTGTATGAAGATCTTTAACTTTCGTTCTGCTTGCAGGACAAGCACAGGTCAGAGATCTAGCGACATTCCTATTCCGTGTGCCTCTTTGAACTCGCCACATTTTACTTAAAGACTCGTCGGATACGGAAGACAAAGCGTATTCGTGAATGTACAGCATCTCATCATGGCGAAAGAAACAGCAGTCCTACAACAATTTTCTCTTCTGAACCCTGGACAGACAAGATAATGAAGCCGAACAACCCTCAACCCGTCGGAGACGGTATGGGATCACCGCTAGTGTGTTGATTTACAAGAAACCTTCCAGGAGTCCTTCAATAGTTGCAGATTCAATCAAGGGACACTTGAGTATATGCATATAGCATTTGTATAGCGAAATATACTTATAACTTCTGCAGCAAACTATGAATTCCCCAGATTAACACAAGTTTAAGAGAATTGGCGTCCTCTTTTGAAGGGAAAAAGAAAAAGCTTACTAAATTTTACGGATTTACAGACACATTTCTGCATATCACTTCGAATATCGAACGTTCGTTGTATTTCTTGATAGGTTGTTTACAGATTACCCTCAGAATGAACAACAACAAAGTACAAAGAGCTTAGGCATTGTTCCGCTACTTAGCGCATTTGGTTTACACTGTTTTGCTGTCACTATAATTATAATTTATAGCATCCCGATGTGTCCGAGGTATATTAACACAAGGTGTTTTTGACCGTACCGCGTGGACTACATTAAGTAACGATTCGATCACCGAACTTGAGGTGTTTTACATGTATGATCTTGATAGGATTGTTAAACGATTTCCTCTCCATGATTACTTAACGTTCGCTGCTTTCTATAGAGTTCTAGTATGTTTATCAGGAACAGTTCGGCGATGTCGATCTAACTGGAGATCTGGTGACGACGAAAACTGCCGGTTATTACCTTCTACACTGCGTCTCTGTGTACTGATGCTGCGCCAAACCAATGAACTTAATGGTAAAGGCTGGACTCTTCTTCCTCTGGCCAAAAGCCAGATAGGTAAGATAAAACCAGACGATCGGTTTGAATCGTAAATATGAACCAAATAATTGTGTTAGGCCATGTCCCTGTAATGTATAAAGTACAGAGCTCTTAGGGACCATAGGTGTTGCACAGAGCAGATCACCTTAGAACCTACCTAAATCTTAGCCTAGACTTTAGTTTTGCTAAGACACTTCAATTAACATCTGGATAGAACGATTGCTATAATACATAACACGGGAATACTGCCATAGCTCGTAAGGAACATTTCGGTTACAATGATTCATGATCATGTAACTCCTATGATTCCTAAGAAAATCGTATAAAGTACTATACTGGGCACTTCAAGACATTCCCCGCAATCTGCCGTACCACCTAGAATTGTAAGTGCCGGTAGAGACAAGCATAGGATGACTAAATAAAAATTGAAGCTCTTGTACTAGGGACCATTGCAAGATCTTAACAGTTTCAGTAACGTGCTCAAGGACATTACATATCGTGAACAATCTCTGGGAGGCTATTTTCTGCCTCGATAGGGTTCTGTCTCGCCGCCGCCGGGTACAAGGTTTGATTTCATTCAGCTGCATGGAAATAATGTCTTTATACTCGTTCATATCAGGATTAAACAATGATGCGCTACCAGAGGTACACTTTGACTACGGCTTTCAGACAGGTGGCGATATGGTGGCGATATGATTCAAATCTCGAAAACCCAGCCAAGATCAGCCCCAGTCTTTGTTATACCGCGCAGCACTTTAACGAAAAGATTGTATTTAAGCGTCATATCCATCCTCCCCGAGAGATTTCCAGTTCCTTCCTCGGAATAGGGATTTTTCTAATCTGCTGCATGGCATCTATCATTTAAAGAAAGAACCTACGAGCCTAACAGCTGCACGCGACTTGGACCCTGAGATATACCGCATAGTGGGAATCGATCCCGGTATTTCTCTCCTATAAGGAACTCAACAGAAGCTATGTAATACATATTTCTTAGGGATTCGCTCTCCTGTAACTGTTGTGGATAGAGATGTTAATACCGGAAGGAACATTCGTGAGGTCCTGGTTCGCTACATCGAATCTGGATGGCTATTGACATCTCGCCCGGCTGCACTTCCAGGACAGTTAGGAGTAAGGAACTGCTCTCTCGTCACTGAAGGTATCTTAAAGATCGCGGGTAAATATATTAACCGTCTTCATGCAGCAGATCTCAAGGGCTTCACGTTCTTCTCCTGATTATTAGGGTTGCAAGTAATCTTTATTTACATCGCCTTCATCATGTCCTTACTATAATGTGATATATAATCTAGCACTTGTATCTCGCTCACTGACGCCGGCTTGAATATTAGGCGAATTGGAACACCCTTTATTCATGGACAGTGGTTTCGGATTACATGTGATGGTTCTATGCATCTCCGCTTTTTCTCTACCAGAATAATATAATGAGTTCGCCATTATAGCACGGATGTTCCAGATCCGCTCTAGTTTGCATCAGATGCCCTTCATGTCTGAGACCTTTATTGGCCCTACATCGTTTGTCGTAATTTATCTGTGAAAATTCCTTGTTCAGGCATAATCCGTTCTCTCGTTTTAAAACATCCGTTTTCTCGATATTTCTATCCGATTGCCATTTACAAAAAGCTCTTATCCCTTTTCTTCACTCTTTCAAACGCATTCATCTTGACGGTATTTTTTTTTCTTTATCGGTAATTGTGTCATGCATTGACCTGTTCTTTAGGATCCTCTTTCTGGGTGAACCGTATCATCAACCTACCTAATTGCGATGATGGGATGGCTTCCTTGTGGTGATATCAGCTTCTTTTTCTTTTAACCAAACGGTTTGTCATTATTATTCTTTGCATGCCGATGCTTACTGTGTAATAGGCGCTTGAACAGTTCATCATCTTCGTTTGTCATTACCGAGAACCAAGGGTAAGTAGCTTCACTCCAAAATAAACCAACCTAATACTCTTCCAGCAGTGGGACATCTATGGTGATGGCTATTCAAGTCGTATTTGGTGTCTGTCATCTCGTTTTCTCGCTGACCACGTTTGCTATCTATCGTAAGTGATCCTGTTGCAGTAATGTTTTGATACTGAGCCTTTGAATCCGTTATTGGTTGATGGTTATGACACAACCACAACACCGTGTTGTGGGCGTGTACAAAAGGGCCGTAGATCCTCTGGGAGATGAAAGTACTGTTTGAATAGGAGTCTTTCCATGTGCTAACAATTGTCTCTTACAGAGGGATTTGAGTGATGGCACCAGGACCGCCTAGGGTAACGCAGTTAGCAATTTTTTCCATATTATTTGAGATGCTGTAGGGTCTTGCGTATATGATCAAACCATCAGGTAAGAAATGAGTTGGACTTTGTATAATGCTGACTTCCCGCGATTTTTATGATACCGCTGCGTTTGCTAGGAACCGTCCGAGAGCCCACGCATGAAAGCTTCTTGATGCGTAGAGGTCACAGCAAAAAAAAAAAAAAATTCCCAAAGAAATCCATCTTTTTAAAGAAAATATCGGTGTTTCTTTAATAGGAAATCGCTACAGCGTATGTACAGGACGATATACAGATTGAATGTGCAAATATGACAAAAAGCCATTAAGTTTAGTATTTCACACTTGGAGCAAAGAATCCATCTTTTGGATCCTTTTTAGTTGAGGAGTAGTTTGATCGAGGGTAGACGGCAGTTCGATTGCCACATCAAATCTTCGGGTTGTGGTGGTGGAGGCAATAGATGTTGTGGTTGGTCCCATACATTCTTTTCTTGAGCGAACATAAATGTCGGCATATAGGATAAATCATCATCATCATCGTCTTTGTTTGTTGGTAATGAAGGAGAGAAAGAGGCGGTAGTTCTTGGTGAGGAATCAGCACTTGAGAGTTCAGGAGACATCATAAGCTTGCAGTCGTTTGTATTTTCTTGTTGTTGTGCAACTTGATGCTGTTTTTCAATATGTCGTGTCAGTTGGCCACGGCGCCAAAATGATTTGTAGCAACCAGGAGTAGGACAATGGTGTAGTTTCGCTAAGGAAGATTGACGGTAAGGGCTCACTCGAGCAGAACGTTGAGAAGGAGAGTTGATATTAGGTTGAATAAAACGTAGAATAGAGCAATGCTGTTGTTGACGAAGATAGGCTTCTTCATCTTCAGAGGATCGAGCTTTGGTGACAGTTCTTCTGACTTTTCTCCGACGTTGTAATAGGACAGAGGGAGGAGCGGTATGGACACGGACATGACGGCTCAGTTCATCCGAGCGTGCGAACCTTTTATCGCATTGTGGGTAGGTACATACATGCGGTTTTTCTCCTGTGTGTGTACGCACATGGCGTACTTTGTGTTCTAGCCGACAAAATGATTTATGACAAAAGTCACATTTGTATGGACGTTGCAGAGCCACTTGAGGATCCACATCAGGATTCATCAACATTGATAATGTATTCATGATAAAGGTAGAAAGAAGAAGAAGAAGGAGAAGGAGAAGAGAGGTTAATGAAGAGAGAAGAGGAAAGAATGGGAGTGGAAATGGTTTTTATGGGTTATCGGGAAAGATTATTGTAAAATAATTTTTATGGGTTCCGTCAACTATTGTAAATTTATTTATACGTTTCCTGTTTGGGGTATTTCCCCGCGATAATGTTGCCACGCTTCTAAAACAGAAATTATTTGGGGACGCACAAATAGTATAAATGTAGATTCATCAACAAAAACTACAAATTCCATTCCTGACTATGAATTGAAATCAAAAGGGATTGTAAAAAGTGATCTGGTTGTGCACATACTTGCCTTCTCGGGTAATTTGCCTGGGGTGATTAAATCACCGTCCGCGATTGATGATCCCTCTTTTCTTACCATATATGTGCACTTCTGACCCAATAACTGCCCGGACCCCAAAATTGACCACGGGTTGTGTCACGGGCAAGTAACACAATATTCCAGAATACACATATAAACTCTCTTAACTACTTCTATCATCGAGTTGGATGTCTTAAACACAAAGCCTTACTTGATAAAGTAATCAACTTATGAAAATTCAGTAACCATGAGAAATCAAATGGTCTGGGTGCTTAACAATGCGCATTCATTTGTGACAGTTTTATTCAATCCTGCCATTTTATTTATTTACATTCTTCTTTTTACTGGGCCTTAGCGAAACGCTCGGCAACTGTCTTCCAGTTGATAACTTCCCAAATAGCCTTCAAGTAATCGGGACGCACGTTCTTGTATTGCAAATAGTATGCCTGTACAAAATAGCCGTCCATTAGGTTCTAGTTTCCATATACTATCATAATCAATACATACGTGTTCCCAAACATCCACACCCAAAAGAGGGGTCAAAGCTATGAAATCGCTTTAGTTCATTCATCCTACGAAAAGATAGTCACACGCTTACAAAGCAATGGATCTTGATTTGGTGTTGTCGCAATCTCGAGGCGCTTACCAGCCTTGTTATATCCCTGTAAAATGATAACTCTTAACAAAAAAAATTGTTCGCAAAATGACGTGTCTACTTACCAACCAAGCCCAACCAGAACCTTGCAAAAGATTGATATTAATGCATGCATTTCCCAATATCTTTCATTTACCTTGGACACCCGCAGCGGCGGTGTTGAACTGAGTTACAAAGTTATCAAAAGAACCGAATTCCTTCTGGATGGCTGTCAACAAAGCACCTTTAGGAAGCTCTCCACCACCCTCGCTCTTGGGTGCCAAGTTTTGCCAGAATAAGGTATGGTTGATGTGACCTACCATCAACCAATTAAAGGTTGAATTCAAGTAAAATACATTACATACCACCACCGTTGAACTTCAAGGCTTGTTGGAGAGCAAGCTGCTGAGTCAAGTCATTTGCTTGGAACGCGTTCTTAAGCTTATCTTCGGCAGCATTGAATCCGTTAACGTAAGCTTGATGATGCTTGGAATGGTGAAGCTTCATAATTTCGGTATTGATATGGGGTTCCAAAGCCTACTCGATATCAGTTAACGGGTTCGTCGCGTCTAACCAGTACATACATCGTAACCGTAGGGAAGGTCGGGCAAAGTGACCTTGGTTCGAACAGCCGTCAAAGAACGAAGAGCAGGCTTGAAAGCAGAGGATGTCTTAACGGAACGTGTAGCGAGGGAAAGCATGGTTGAAGAAGACAAAAAAAAATTTTACCCGTGCGGGGTGAATTGAAATTTATACGAGTTTCGCGTTGTAACACCCTGTGATGCACACCCCCCCGGCAGACTTACCGAGTTTCGCTAGTGATGAAAGTCTACGTCATCTATCCACTTCAGAAATCATGTTAAGCGCTGGATGTTGTTAAGCGCAGGATGTTACTTCACTGTGCTACACGTGCCTTCGGACAGCCAAAGCCGTCCATCATCAGCCTTCTTTTGACCGCGTGACTACGGTGACCTATGTGCACTGTTTTGAAGTCAGCTAATAGCATAAAAAGCTTGAAAAACCTACCTTTAACCGGTGACGCATGGTATTAAAAATGGTATCCAGTATAGAATTGACTGGGATGACTTTTCTGATAGATGAATGACTTATGAAGTATGAATGATTAATAACGAACCTAATAAAATGATTAGAAAGTTAGTGAGACTATAGGGATTAGCTTATCTTAAGTATCAAACCGTATTATCTACGGCGATACGTGCACTTTCGTGCACATGGACTACAGGAAGGCAGGCAACAAGCCAATGTGTGACCTTTTCAGAATCCAAGCCAATTTCAGCCAATCAAAATCAGTAACGATTTTGTCAACTGAGTGTAGCCTTCTGAAGCCTGTAATTGCCACCCTGCAGTCCGGATCCATACCTAAAACAAAATACGATGAAATAGCTTATTGCATGATCATAAATAAACAAGTACTTATCAGAAAATGTTGTCTCTGATTTTCCCGCAACATATGTAGCTGCAAAGAAAAGAGAAGTGAAAAGCATAACACATTTTGCTTAAGTTATAGAATTTTGGAAAAATATAATAGGTGAAATAGATTAACCGAACTATAGTTTAGTTGCCGAAACATCAATTCATGTGTAATCTATGGAAATGTTGAGGATCATACTTTAGATTTGCCTTTGCAATTTATTCTAATATAATCCGCGGTTGCTGCCTGCTTGGTACTTTGTGCGGTACATTCAGACTCTCTCAAACTCCTTGAAAGCAACAGATCAAGGTCCGAGGTAAGAGTCATGTAACAACAAGATTCTTACAAGTTCATCTGGTGATAGCTAGGATGTTGTGGAACAGATGCTGGAATATGGCGACTGGAGCAAAAGGATCAGACAGGAAAAGTGCTTTGCATTTCTCGAATCATTTATACGTGTGCGCGCTTCCGTTTGCTATCACTTGGTAATAATGCAAATCTACGAACACATATTATGGAAAATAAGATCAGGTACATGCACTTGTGCAGTCTAACGATATGTAAAAGGCATTGATCCATAAAGACCCCTCTGGGTACTACAGTGAAAGGTTTGCTTCAACTTTATACTGGAGCGAGCCAATAGGAACAATAAATATTAGCGGGTATTAAATTCGATGTAGTTATATTCTCGCCTAAGTTATCGACTTTTCTCCTCAGCGAAAGTATGATTATAACGCGCGCCCACTGTACGATCTTTTCATAGCTCTGTTTGTGCACAAGCATTATATGACTATGAAAGATGTTATCAGAGGATTCTGTATGGGATAAATGCTTATTTTTGTAAAACCGGATATTCACGGCGGCAGTAAGGCATCCATTCTTCATTGTGCTTGTGCACGTGTTGATATTAAACAATACATTACTTGTGCGGTCCTTACAAAAATGGTACTTACCTCTGGAGAAACATTTGGGGAGAAGAAAGAAGGCTAGAAAGTTTTCCATCATTTTGCTGTCCCCCCAAAAAAAAAGATTGTTGGGATTGGTACCATAGAATAGCAACATAATACGTGAGAGTATCTGCCAAAGAATTTCATTAGCACTAATCAACCAACTGGTGTATACATTTAATTCGTCGCGTGTATGCTAGGAAACTTATGTACAAAGCGATTATGCATCCCGCCGCTTAGCTATGTCCGCTAATTGGCTGTCCAAGAGGACTATGAATGGCTGTCCGAAGGAAAGACCCAAGGAAATTGCCTTCGGACACACTGGACGAAAGTCACAGGTTTCCATCATCAGCCTGCCTGATCCCACGCAATTTACGGGAACCCAGTGGTGCACTGCAAAAGTGTCAGCGTATATACTAAACATATGAGAGGCCTACCCTTTAACCGGTGACGCATGGTTTTAAATATAGTCGGTATAGAATTGACTGAGATATACACTTTTCGGATACATGAATGACTGACAGAGAAACAACGTGTTGACAACAAACCTATAAACACATTTTAAAGAAAAATAGCGTAATTTGGTTTTCCACGGCATAGTCTTCCAAGGGCTTTAGCCCGCAGATGGTCGTGAAGAATTCGTTCACAGGGACCATGATCGCCTTGTTCTACATTTCTGCTTTTTTGAGCAGTTGATGAAATATCCTTGCAAGAGGCGTCACTTTTTGTTGCTTTTTACCCTGTATACTGTTTATTGAATTACTTTTTACACTAAATACACTCCCCTAAAAAGGTCTGTAGACGGTTTGTAAACTCCGCTGTTCCTAGCCAACTGGCTTGAACCTTTTTTTGATTCTTATACTTCCTTTTCTTTGTAAACACTTATTATGACGCTTCAGGATATTAGCAACACTATTATAAGGCCTAACTCTGAGATTTCAGAGCAAGAGCGCTCCATCATGTATGGCATGAGGCTGTCTGGAATGTCGTACGATGAAATCGCGAAATTATGGGGTGTCGGAAAATCAACAGTTCATCGTATTATAAAAAACATCGAGTCAACTGGTTCTTCTTCTTCAAAACGGAGGGAAGGAAGACCAAGGAAGATAACAGAAAGAACGAAGCGTATGCTAGAGCGCGATTTCAGAAACGATCCGCGTGCACCAGTAAAGGCCCATTTTGATTCATTCCGAGAGACATGCATGGAGATGTCTTACCCTACGTTTACCAAAGCCATGCATGAACTTGGATTCCATTCGCGTAGGATAGTTCGTAGACCACGCCTAGAAGATAGACATAAGAAGAAACGGCTGGAGTGGGCGTTGGAACACCAGCATTGGTCCATGGACCAATGGAAGAATGTTATCTGGTCTGATGAGTCGAGATACCGCGTGAAAGGCAATGACGGCCGAGAAAGTGTCATACGAAAAGATGGAGAAGCACTTATGGAAGCACACATAAGTGAAACAGCGAAGTTTGGAGGTGGTGCAGTGATGCTTTGGGGGTGCTTCCATGCAAACGGAGTTTGCCCCATCACTCCAGTAGAAGGCAAGGTGAACGGGAAGAAATATCAGGACATTTTGAAAAGCAATCTACTTCCTTTTTTAAATGAAAACAATCTTGAATACTATGTCTTCCAGGAGGATGGGGCTACACCTCATACTTGTAAATCCACCACGCTATGGAAGAAGAGAAAGGGTATCCGTGTCATGTCGTGCTGGCCAGCACAAAGCCCCGATCTCAACCCAATCAAGCACCTTTGGGATGAACTTGAACGTCGTATCTCGAAGATAAGATATCGAATCAAGAATTCCGAGGAGCTCGAGGCGGCTCTAGTGAGTGAATGGCATTCCATTCCTCCAAGTGTTTGTGAAAATCTTGTAGCCTCAATGCCCGAAAGATGTAAAGCTGTCATCGAGGCTCATGGCGGCCACACCAGATACTAATATATAATAAAAAAGTAATATGTAAGTTTTTCAGATGTAATAACTTCGAACTCTGCGCTTCCCAGGCATGTTATATGAGAAATAGTTAGATGTATTGCATGTATAGATTGTAGAAAGATAATTTGATGTTTCGGAGTTTACAAACCGTCTACAGACTTTTTTTAGGGGAGTGTAGAATTTTGCGTCCATCAAGGGTCCAATTTGCGCTAAGGAGAAGATTGGACTTGCGTTATTACTTCATCAACTTTTCGTCAGAGTATCAAATAACTTACGTGAACTTGGACCCTCCTATGGACACAGAATTTATTCAAGCAGTATAAAAAAGTAGTTCCTGGTTAATAAATGGAATACAGCTTGGATGTCATCTTACTTACCCCCGAAGGGTATTGCCAAACATTATTGGCATCCAGCCACCGCACCTGACTTGGTGGGGCGGTTTGATTTGACGATGGCTTCCAATGGAGCGTCCACGTTTGGAACGGCGTGCAGAGAACTTGAAGCGATACAACGTCTGGCGAGATTCTGTCGTGAAAGTTGAGTGAGGCTGCGCGTGACAACATTTACTTACCTGGTGGTGAACAAGGGGCTACACCGCAGTCGAGACGGTTCGGGACAGAGGTCATACAGGCTAAACAATACATCAAAAGACATGAGTGATCCTGGATGCGTATTTTTATTAAAAGTACATACCGGGGATGTAAAATGAACAGAGCCAAAGGGGAAAAAAAAAAAAGAATTCATGCGTCCCTTTAAATACGGCCACTTTTACCTGTCCCGATTGGTGCGTTGGGGGAACCTATTACGATGGACCACCGCAATACACCTTTAATTCAGTGGTAAAGGTACCTGATTCTCTGCGCAAAGATACGCTGCTCCTCACCGCAGGATTGATGTGGTGTCGACGCAAAATAATATTTGGATGACGTAAATGGATGCTCAAAGTCCTATATTATTGAAATGGGACGCTATGCGTGTGATAAATGTCTGCAGATGAGAAAAATCTCATGGCTGTGACAAGGCTCTTGTAGTTAAGGTTTTAATCTTCCTTTTTTGCACCACATGGTTACAGATTTTACAGTTGTAGCTCAGAACTAACCCCACTAGTTCTTTGGATCTCCCACATCAAATACTATTATTAAAAACGCATTTACTCTACAATTGCTTGATAAAAAAGTGGCAATGAATTCCGAAATGATCAGTAACGAGAAAGGGCTCACTGTGAACGTTTATTGTTTTTTCGTTACAGACATATGTTCTCGCTGTTGGAACACCGGTTGGTCGATCTTGACCTCGAGAAGAAACCGATGCAAGCATGTGTAAGTCCGTGCTACATAAGTTATTCTAAAACGCACAGAAGTCCGCTTGCGATATCTTCTGGCTTTATACAATCTTGGTGGAAAGGAATAGTTCTAATTGTTTCTTCATCAGTCAGATTGTTAAGAAAAACAGTGTTCCGTGGCGACTTCCCATTTCCGAATTTCAAAGGGACTGAAATTTTTGCCATCTCTTTTTCAAGGTCACCTACAAGACTACAGTCAAATTATTCGCCGACTGCGGTTCAAGTTCGTGCTAACAAGCTATATTTCTGTCATTAACATGATATTGTTTGTCAAAAACTTATATAACCTCCGTAGACGTGGTTTTGGATCTACGCAAATTTTATTTCAGCAACACAAATCTCCATAATGTGAAGTATCTCTGATGTATATTCACTTAACACCTAAAGGTGCTGCTGCTACCTATTGATGACAGCCTATCGCCTATCTGAAGCGGTGGGATGCCCGGAGTTGCTTTTCATTCCGTATGTTTGCTGACAGTCATCCAGAAACATATGACATATGACTTGAAGTGACACGTCTTCTAGAACCACTGTTTACATTATATTGAAAAGGAGTGAACGAGTTAGTTGCTTTTGTTTTCTTGAGATGGTTACAATCACCACAAGTCAGAGTAGAGGGGCTTACAGGCTAAATCGTGCATGGAGACATATATAATTTTTGCATGTAATAAACCTACTCTACCTTTATTTAAAATGTTTGAAAGCGTACTCTGACAAAAAATTCGAGAAGATCGCTTCATTTGACATGTTTGATTTTCTTGCTAACTTCACATCCCGCTTTTGCTGTAGTATCGCAATAAAAAAAAAAGGAACTTCCCCTTCAGCTCTCTAATCTTTTCTGTAGCCTTCTGTTCGTTTCTTCTTCTCTCTTCTGATCTCATAGAACATGCACATCTGTAGCAGCTGCGGTCAACTTGGCTGCTATTGTGGTAGTAACAAAAATTGTCCATTGAATTCACGTCGTAATAGCACTTTATGTCGGCCCGCTGCTTCCAATGCACGTATGATCGCTCCTGCTGCTGCAACTGTTGTTTGTTTTACTCTTCGTGCGATTGATCCTGCAGCCGCTATGCGTAACATTTGTCCTCCTCCTCCCGCAATTGCTCCCGCAACTGCATTATTTAGAACAATTCAGCCCGCACCATCTTCGGATGGTTTAGTACCTTCGGGGGTAAAAATTTGTTAAAGTCAAAGCTGCCGTACACTACAGCAGTGCTTACTGTGTCCATTATGGCTATCCGTTGCAGTGTTCTCATGAATCTATGAATCTTGATGCAGCCCAATGACCATTACTGGATATTGCACGATACAGCGAGCATAATATTCCAGGTCATCATGTTCTGGTAAAATGGACATGCTGTGTACGTTCTGCAATGCTCGATTGTGGGCGGAAGAGCGCGCTGCCGGTGGTATAACCACTGCCAAATTCACTACGTGCTGTCTTCAGGGCAAAGTAAAACTTCCGCCTTTACGTGCCATGCCTGGTTGCATCGCAGAATTGCTGCGCAAAGATTATGCAGTTGGAGAAGAGTTTCGTTCAAAAATCTGTTTATACAATACCACTCTAAGTTTCATTTCAATGGGTGCAAACATCGACTCTTCAGTTGCAAATGCGTACAATTTTCGCATTCATGGGAACGTCTAATATCGCATTAGGGGGCTGTTGCCACTTAATGGCTCGGATACTCCCACGTTTGCTCAAATATACATCTACGATAGTGCCAATGAGCTTAGCTTGGGACACGCGAATTCTCCTCAGTTAGATCGTCAGATTTAGGGTCTTTGCAACATATGATGCATGAAATCTGTCCGTTTGTTCAGATATTCAAGAATATGGTAATTCGTGCAGATGGAACCACGGACCTTCAACGTTGCAATATCCCCGCCACTTCCGAGGTTACCGTGTTGTTGTTAGATGGCGTTGAAGTCTCTCTCTCTCTCTCTCTCTCTCTCTCCCTCTCTCTCTCTCTATCTATCTATCTATCTATCTATCTATCTATCTATCTCTCTACCTATCTCTATCCCTCTATCCCTTTATCCTTCTATTCATAAGATTAAAGCCTGCCGCCCAAATTTACTCCTGATTGGCTGCTTCTCTGACTTGCTGAATAGCTCCTCAAGCGCAGTTCCTACAGGCAAAAACAAAAAAAAGTGTGCTTCACTACATTCCTTCAAGCAAATCATCAAGGTTCCATCTCTCTTTACTATATGTCATTAACGATAGTTTTCTTTGATTTCCTTGCGCAAACAGCTTCTAAACTTCTCTGATGCCTATTCCAGTTGAGTTCCCTCTATGAACCTGCTAACTGCGCAGCTTAATTGGCCAAGCTAGAGAGTACTGTAACTGATCATTGTACGCCTGAAAGGGTGTCGAGTGGTGCGATCCTTCCTTCTCAATTCCTTGGTTTTCATATTTACAATGAACATTACCGAAGGACAGGAATAATATCAAGTTATTGCAAAAGGGGAGAGGGTCTACTATACTTTCGGAAGGCTGGCCCACAGCGTGGTTATTGCGACATAGCCTTTTGCCGTGTTTTCCTTTTACGGTATGAACCTGTTCTTTTTCTTTTGAGTGTTGTTCGCCTTCCATGTGATACATATAAGACCGTGAGAGTAATTATGGTAATAATCAGGTTTGATGCAAGGGTAATAAGATATCCTGATAAACAAGTGTGTATATACGTGATGTCGCATGAAACGTATATTTCTTATCTCCCCGTATGTTCTTTGCCGCAGAACTAGGAAGCACCTCAGGTGCAAGAGTCAACCGCCAATCACAAGTACAACATTTGGAACGAGAGCTGTGTCGACGCGTCCTTCTGCAGTCATTTGAAGCTCGCTTGAAACAGATGATAGTTTCAGCATCTGATTCCGAACGAGCGACGCTAAAAAGAGATATCCCAACGGCGTAATGCAAGACATCTTATTCAGTTGCAAAACCACATCATCAATTGATACGAGATCTGCAAAAAAGCCTGTGCGTCTTATCCATCAACGCAAGTTAACTTTCAAATAATGGAAATATCAGTGCAATATCCAATCATGTAATCAGTAAACTGACTATACGAGTTGACACGCCTGAAAACGTAATAAGATTTAACGGTACAGTAGCCACCAAGATACGAGAACCAATGAACCCTTTTAGTGACTGTAGAACCTGGCCCAAGGAACTGACAAAAAGGCCTTGCCGTTCCTTAATGTGAGAACGTTTTCGGTGATACCTGTTGATTATGGTATGGATGTGTTTCTGCGAATGAAAAGAGAGTAGCTTTGTATTACAAAAGGAAATCACACCGTGAATGGAAATTTGTAAAACTCCGCCGCTTCTGGTCATTTACATTTCGTGAAAGATCTTTCTCGCACAATCGCCATGGGAACATGTCAGTTTGGCTATTCGAATGGACTTATGAAGTATCATACAAATTCTTGAAGAGGTAATCTTTTCGTAAGATACTGACCATGTCATGCCCGTTTAAAGGCGAATGACGACATGAATGAAATCAACTCACATATCTTTTTAATAGAGATCCAATTTCTAGGAATAACTATTTACTTGATTGATCGTTACGTTGGTAGAAAGGTATGATGATGCATGTAAGTTGTGACATACAGTTCAACTTCAGCTCTGAAGGTGAGACAAATGCAAGAAACAGCCAGCCAACCCAAGCGCCGCAATTTACGAGGAACGGTTACTGCATGTATCAGATCGCCACCAAAAAAAATTTTTTCTTCCTATCTCCTTTTCATTTCTTTTCTCTACTTTTTTTTGTTTCATAAAATGAAAAATCCGTTCCAAAAACATTTAAAGAAGGAAAATCAACCAGAACCGACAACACCGGTTGTCAATGCTTGGGAATCAGATAATGAAGTCACCACTACACAAGAGACACAAAATATGGAAACTACGGAGAAAACCGAGGTTCATGAACAGCAGTCTTCTGCTACTGCCTCTGCCAATGCTTCTGCTGCCGCTGCTGAAACCGCTCAAGAAGCAGAAAAGGAACACACGCAAGATATCGAAGTCCCTCAAGCAGAACCTGCTGAAGCTCACAGGCCTAACAAAGGTCGCCTTTTCTTCCGTTTCTGGCAAATGATTGCTGCTGTTGGTGCCTTTGGATTCCAAGTTGGCGCAACTCCTGTAAGCTACAATTACATCTACTGATTCTTTTGACTAATTTCGCTTTAGTACTCTCATCATGTATTTCCTTTCTCCTCCAAAGCTTTGCTGTACTACGTTTATGTCATCTGCTGGATTTCCTTCATCTGGAGTCTCTTCATGATTTTCGTGTATCTGACCCGACGATTTGGCCACGCCGGTAAAGTAAAGCGACCTATCCTATTTGCTATCGATGTCCTGCTGGCTGCTATGTTTGGTGTTGGCATCTTCTATCAAATCGCTGAATACAGATGTCCTCCGGGAGACTACGACGGCTGGTAAGAAAAACACACGTTATCTTTACATACAAATATCTCATACAACGTACTTTCTAGGTGTAACTTTTTCAATACTGGTTTGTTTTTCCTGATGTCTCTTTTTGTCACTTATGTCTTACTTGCTCTGTGGGACATATTCGGCGGACTTTCATGCCTGCGATCGAAGCGCAAGTGATCACTTGTAAAACTTTTACTTAATATTACGTAATAAAATGTCCCTACTCTAATTGTTATTATACTATATACTCTTCTACCATCAAAACGGTTGCTTGTGTTGGACTCTAACTACAGAGGGATCGAGCTGCCTAAATGTCAATTGATTCTGTGATCGCGGCGTTTTCCTATCTTCCCCGATCAAGCTGAAACATTTTTTTCTTGCGGAGATAATGTTGACTAGATTAAAACCCCATTTACAGGATAGCGCGGTTGATCTACGCCACCCTGCAGATAGGAAGATCTGGCAACAAGGGATCACAACGCGCCAGGTTTGTGTTCCTTTCTTCCGATGGTTGGTTTTCATTTTTTCCTAGGACTTTCCTTCCAATTCGAGCGATTCTACAGACAAATGGTAAAGCAAAATGCGATTATCTGCGCAGAATGAAACTTCATCCTGTCATATCTTAGCTTCTCCCGGAGTCTTTATTTATTTATTCTTAGATGTGTACATAAAGACATGTTCATCTACCTAGCACCATACAAGTTTCATTCTTACCAAGTATAGTCGCCAGCTACTTGTTTCTTAGAGGTCGGGTACCCGCTCGATCTAGCATGTTAGCTCAAAGGTACAATCAAAGGATAGAGGCAGTTCTCCAATAAATACAGTAGCAAACGGAAGGACTGGTCTATGGTACTCGTTCCTAATTCCGGATAGCTCAACGATACAGTCATTTCTATTCCACTGCGCAAGATCAACTGCATACCGGAAATTTCATTATCAAAAATCAGACAACGTTGTCCTAGCATCATCACGCTTCTTCCTATTGTATGGACCTTGGAGCTAATTATAAACTTCAGTCAGTATTATTGTATCCCTGTCCAAACTACAACATAGTTTCATGAGTTTGAGAGTCACAGAGCGTGCCCAAGGATGATCCCTATATTTACCACATCCGATCGAATACTAATACTGTATTAAAGAGATCTCGATGTTTCTCATGGTAACTGAAAAGCATGCCCATGGATCCTATTGGAGCCTGAAGGATTCTGAATTACTGGTTACCGGAATCCAGAGAGGGCCGAATGTTCGGTTACTAGAAGACACCGATGGTCCCAGTAGTTCTTTTGTTCCCAGATGAGTATTCTTTTTTTTTGTGGAGAAATACAACAAATAAGCGACCTAATCGTTCAGGGACCTGGAGGAACAATTTTACATAGTGAATCAGGCATCTCAATTGCGATAACAGGAACCGAGAAAACCAACAAAACGTTGCACTTGGCAAAATACATCAAATCATGCTGTAGATCAACTGATATTAGTGAAGAGGCACTTTCAAATACCTTCAAGGGACACATTTCCATCGCGTGTCCATAGTCGCTTGTAAGCGCAACGTTTGAAAATGTACTACCAACCTAAATCCCTAGCAGACAAGAAATTGGCCAGGCCGACCATCCAAACGCAATTTTTTCAGCTTATCAAATGCCTGCTACGTGCACTTAAAGAGAACTATGCAATCGCAAACCAGTCTCGATACGGAGATTAATCAACTTTTCTAGAACATCAGAAAACTACACGAATGTCCTCAGATATTTTTGTGCAGTATACTTGTGCTATTAGATAGCAGTCGTCTCCATCTACAACTTTTTTTTTGAGATACCAAGGGGCATTTGAACGTTATATATTTATTTGTTACCTTTCAGTGTGTGAAATAATTTTCTATCTGTAAAATTTCTAAACTCCAGTCAGTTACATTGGCAATAGGATGGGAGACAGTTGCGACGATCGAAAGCTTCTGCATATTCATCCAGAAGCACTAGCTATGCTTGAGGGTAGTTGTTGTAAACGACAGCATATAAAAAGAAGAACAATAGGTGTTTGATTCAGTGTTTAAACATGATTGGACAAAAGATCTCGTGTAACAATGAAAGAAAATATTGTAAAAGAATTGCTCCCTGCCAGGATCGAACTGGCGACCTTCAGATTATGAGACTGACGCGCTGCCAACTGCGCTAAGGAAGCTTCCGATGTCAGCAGATTTGAACATCAAATTTTAATAGAAGCAAATATTTTAAAACTAGGTTATTTTAATATTTTAAATATTTATTTGTTTTTGTATAATATCTTAATTTATATTAAAAAATAATATTTATATTTAAATATATTTATGAATAATAATAAAAAAATATATAAAAAATAATAATTAAAAAAATAATAATTAAAAAAAGTTATAATAAAAAAGTAGTAATAAAAAAAGTAGTAGTTGTCATTAGGAGTCAGCACGAACGAATACGAATGAATATATAGATATTCATATTCGTTCGTCATATAGAAATAAATATTCGTATTCATTCGTCAAGTAAGAACGAATATTTGTATTCGTTCATTAAATAGAAATGCATATTCATATTCGTTCGTCAAGTAAAAGCAAATATTCATATTCGTTCGTCAAATAAAATGAATATTCGAATTCGTTCGATTATTCGAGTAGTGCCATTTTTATTATTTGCATGTCATTCGTTAATGTTGTAATTAACACGATGTCAATTAAGTAAAAAGAGAAGAAAAGAGAAAAGATATGTCCTTCACTAATGTTGTAATTAATGAGGCGTCAGTTAAGCGTGAGGTTGAGTAAAGAAACGTACGTCGTTTGCAAATGCTGTAATTAACTAAGTGTCCGTTAAACTATTGGAGCAGTAAAAAAAAAAAAAGAACTAATTCAGAAACGTAATCCAAGAGAAAGGTCCAATTGAGACAGTAAACACTTTTATTCTATATATCCAAAAGTTTGGACCAAGCATCTACTAACACACTATACTTAACTGTTTCGGGTTTCAAACAGTTACGCGAAAACGGCACAAAGAACTTCGCATGCGAAAAGCAACGTTCTGAAGGTGCGGATGAGGCGGGAATCGCCAAATACCTGCGCGCCATTTCCGCTAATTGGGGCCACTGACGACTGCGGTTGGCCCAGTATTCAAGAACGCTAATCGTCTCGTCCACAATCGGTTCGGCAACGTATTCTGTCAACTCGTCCTGCCGCTGCCTGTGTTGGAACAGACTGAAGCCCGGAGTACGCGCGGCCTGAGTGTGACGCGTGCAGCAAAAATCGGCGTTCCAAGTCTCAGTTACTTGTACTGATTCTGCCACGTAATGTTCCTCCCAACCCTGGTCTTTCCACCACTGGAATTTGGCACGGGGGTCTAGTGTCGTCGTTATTGCGTACACCGCCTTTCCCGTCTTGGAGTAGTATTTCTGTAACTTCTGCTGTGCCAGCTCCGTTGCATTGGACAGGACAGGGAATTCCTATAAATTCGGTGATTAGCCTTTTCCTTGTTTGCACTCAGTTAACT